>JAASGK010000543.1:0-21418 GCA_023334195.1 Globisporangium emineosum
ACCTGTTCACTCTTCCCCCTCTTTCTTGAGCTCTGCGCGGCGGATTTGTGAATGAAGAACGCCATTCGATTCGTCTTTGTCTGCTCTACGATTGGTTAACATTTAAGCTGAAACAACCAACTATTGGCTAAAAAAAATGCGAAAATGTCACTGATCTTAACCCAATTTCCGGCACTGTAAACAACCAACGTTGGTTATTTTTCACTTCCCTCTCCAAGTGGGGCGGTCCACCCACCTGCCCACACGTCATTCCATATTTTTTTGAAGAGCTCCACACGGCAATGGCACGCACAGTGGCCATGGTGGACGGCGGCAGCAATGCGCTCCCAGCAACGACGGCGGCCTCCACCTCAACGACTGCGGTGACGCCCCCGCCCAGCGACGACGCCTACCACCAGCTGCAGCAGTCGCCGGCGCTGCCGATGCGGCGCTTCTCGGTGGGCAAGGGCAGGACTGGTCGCCAGAGCAGCAAGTTTGGCACCGTCAACTACTCGACCGACGAAATGCGCCGGCTGAACGAGAAAGTGCGCGCTGTAATGCCGATCATTGGCGAGGACTGGCTGCACGTCGCGTACCAGTTCAACTACATGCGCCCCGAGTCGATCCCGTACCGAGAGGTCGATAGTCTGAAGCGTAAGTTCAAGAAAATGTACTGCACCCGCTCGTCCGTGAGCGGCAAGCTGCCCGAGTACATCGAAGAAGCCAAGGAGCTGCGCCGACTCATCAACCTGCACTGCGAGAAGGCGCATCTGGAGAACAGCGACACGCACAGCGATGTCGATGCGCAGGAGGTGGCGACTGGGCTTGAGCAGCAACAACAGCAGCAGGGTGGGAAAGCCGAGTCTTTTGTGGGAGCTCTGGTGGATGCGTCCCAGGGATCTGTTGTTACTCGAAGTGGGAACTCGACACCCAACGGACAGCAAGCTCATGCTCACGCTGGTGAACCAGATGCCTCCGAGACGCCTGCGGCAGTACATGCTGATGCTTCTGGTGCTGTTGTCGAGACCCTCTCGGCCGATCCACAGAGAGGAGGACCAATCCATGAATTGCCGCAAGAGCAAGTACCAACTTCGACTCTGGCGAGTCATCAGCAGCAGCACCAAGGTCTCCCAGCAACCTCTGATCACTTTGGATCCGAGGCTGAAGTCAATGACTCGCGAGTCATCGCTGCCAAGTTGAGCGCGATGGAAGAGGAATATCGCCAAGCGATGGCGGCGAGACACCCCGCGCGGGAGTCAGTGGACAGTCTTGCGTCGACCGCCACGAGCCTGATGGCAACTGCAACCAGCCTGCAACAACAGCCGCCACAGCAATTCAGTGAAGTAGCGACCTCATCCTCGGAATCAGCGCCAGAGTCGACTTCGGGAATCATCTCGATGCTCAAGCACAGCATCGAGCGCAAGCGCCGCACCATGGAAGAGCAGATGCTCAGTGAGAGCGAGCGCGTGCGCAAAGAGCGCAAGAAGCGCAAGATGGAGCAGGTGCTGTACTCGATCCACCAGGAGCAGCGCGAGCGTGAGGCGCTGAATGCCAGTCTAGAAGCGACGACCGCCTCGATTCTTGGCGGTGGGCCGCAGCATTCGTCGTGGATAGCAACACCAGGAGCCGCTCCCGGTGCAGGATCCATCGTACAACATTCGTCAGCAGCATCAACACCACTACCGCCAGGAGCACAACTCACAGCTGAGCCGTCGATCGGTATGATGGAGATCGTGCTGCAGTATATGGTTGCCCAGCAGACTGAGATGGCGCAGCGGCTCCAGGCCGAACAGGAGCAGAGAGCGCGCGACCAAAAGGTGAAAGAGCAACGACGGCGCGAGAAAGAGCGAGTGCGGCGGCAAGAGAAGCGGGAGTTCATGCTCGTGATGGCTGCGGTGCTGGAGGACAAGTTCCCAGCTTCGCTCAAGCACCACCTGGAAGAGCCGTCCTCGGAAGACGAGCTCGTGGAAGAGACCGGCGGCGATGGTGATATTGGCGATGATGTGTCCAGAAATACGAGCTCAACCAGCACAGAGGAAATAGTCGGGGAGCGCTTTGAGAGCGATGAGACCGCAGCTCACGCTGGTGATAGCAGTGGAAGCCACCACCAAGGGATCGCTGGCAACGACAGCGACAATGTACCGACTCTGATTTGATGAAGCGGGTTAGTTTTGGTAAAGTACGCGAGACAAACTGGTCGCCGCTCTTTTATTCGCAATGATGGACAAACTGTTGTTTGAAAGGTGTTTGCTCATAGTCATCTCCTCTCTTCTTCTTCTTCTTCTTCTTCTTCTTCTTCTGGCGAACTACGTGGACAATTAACGGATCTTCGAGCCTGCTGCCACCTTTAGACACTGTCGCTGAACTGATCGAGGGGCTCGGTTGATTGTTACACTTTTCTCTTGGACAGCTCTAGAAATCCTGGTCGGAATCCGAGTTCGTCTCGGATCCCGATCCATTCGACCCAGACTGCGAGCCGTCCGAGTTGCCCTCGGAGCCGGATTCGTCGTCGTTGTCGATCAGCTCTGCCGAGTCTGCGACAGACACCTGATCCGAATCTGAGCCGATTTCGCCGTCATTGCCGAGACTCTCGTCGCTCGAGCCGTCGTCGTCGTCACTGCCGCTTTCGTCGGATCCGCTCTCGTCATCGACCACTTTCTTCTTCACACCTACTGCTCCTGCTTTCCCATTGCCGTTTGAAGCGCCTCCAGTGCCAGCAGCAGCCCCTCCTTTGGCTTTCTGGTTGCTGCTACTCGCTCGTCTTCCGCCATTGTTGCTACTTGCATTTTTGCCGCCTGCTCCGCCCTGGTTGTTGTTGTTGTCCATGGTGTCAAGCAGCGAGTTCTCGATCTGGTCTTCCTGCTCACCGCGCAAGATCGCAAGCTCGTCGTCTCGGAATTTCTTTTGTAGTTTCTTGAGCGACCGATCGTTCTCTGCGAGTTTCTTCATCTCGCGGCTGTTGTGCAAATCTAGTTCGCGCTGCAAGTAGTCGAGATTCCGGAAACGCTCGCAGTAAATCTGCGCAATGGCACACGCACGCAATAAATAGTACAAAGCAAGTCAGATCTATCCTACAAGACCAGACTCCTCAGACATTCCCACACAATAGCCAGCAACATACTGCATACTGCCGCTCCAACTCCTTCTCGAGCTTTTCGTACTCGTCCATGAACGCCGGACGCACGTGCTGCAGACTCTTGAGGCGCTTCTCGCTTCTTTCGAGATCCGTCTGCGCTTTCTTGATCTTGGACGCCAGCGCTTTCTCCTCGGCCTCGAGCTCCTCGCATTGGCGTTCGGTCATCTCGACGCTCTCCTGCGTGTTCTGCAATATCTCTTTCACACTCCGCTCGAGGTATTTTTGCTCGCTTGAGTTCTCGCTGTTGTTCGAAATCGCATCGAGAAACCGAAGCGCTTGCTGCCTCAAGTCACGCACATCGAGCTCGGCTTCGAGCAAATCGTAGAGCTTTGCACCGCTCTGCGTGATGTCCGAGGAGAGCTGGCGGGTCGCCTTGGGGTCTTTCACGCGCGAGCCCAGCAGGCTTTTCACCGACACCTCGTCATCATCGTCGTCTGCCTCCAGCTTGGCGACGTCGATCCGCGACGCTTCGTAGAGCACGCGCGCGAGCTTGATGAGCTCTTTCACCGCAAATCCGTCAGCTGCATAGAGCTTCTTTGGATTGAGCCGGATGCGCGCCTTCGCGAGCACTTCGGACGCGACCTGGGTCAGGAACTCGATGCGGTCCTCCTCCGTGTCGATCTCCTCCGTCACGCTCGAGCTCGGGTCGTACTTCTTCACCATCCAGTAGAGCATGTCGGACACGAGCTCAAAGTTGGGCTTGCGGAAGTTCTCCATCGAGATCGGCCGCGGGTACCCGAGCGCGCGCATCATCTCCGTCAGGTTGCGCAGCTCGCGGAACGACATCTTTATGCCCTGCCTGCTTCTTTGATGATGATTGACTGACTGAGTCTGGCGACGGCGTCTTCTCAAGTCCGTTGCTTGCCGCCTCTTCAAGCGACGCGCCAGATGCCGTTTCACGAGTTTCCCGCACGAGTAGATTTCTCTTTTTTCCGATCTAGGGTCTCGCACTCGCCCACTGCGACGCTCTTTCAGGATGGTCAACACGGTCGCTGATCATGATGTTGCTGCTGCTTGCTTAGTGACGTGACGGCCTGTGCGCTTTGCCAAGTACCGCGCGAGCATAGTCGTGTTGCCCGACACGCCGCCTGTGTGCACGTACATGAGCTCTCGCTCGGTGCTTTTGTCCTCATCGCCATTGTCTTCTTGATGAGCCTCCTCACTGTGTGAAGATTGCATCTTCCCTAACAGCAATGGGAGCGTCGCGTCGTCAAACATCGTGTGCCACGCAAACGCTCCGTAGAGCAAGTCGAATTCAATGCCCGTCGCGTCCAGGAGCTCGTGGTGGATCTCATACAGTGTCCACCACAGCCGTCCAAAGCGCGATTTCCGCTTTGGCGCCAAAATGGTCGGGAGCGTCAGCATCGAATCGCGTTTTAAAGAGCACAGCGACGCATCTTTCTCGACGAGTTCTTCAAATTGTTGCTTGAGATACGCGGCATCACCCACACACGGGACTGCATACAGCTTCGCAAACGACGCGTCCAGATGCTGCGCCATGTAGAGCGCCGTGGTGCCAGTACCGCAGGGCACAACCACAGAGAACTGCTTGCTGGGGTTGCTGAGGCGCTCGCTTGCAATGTACGCGTTGATTTCGTGCGCGAGCAGCGCGAGACCTTGCTGTGCCTGCTCGAAGGCAGCTCCTTGTGGGATGTATACCGTCCGCTTCTTGTGACTCTTCAAAATGTCTGCAAATTCGCCTAGAGCAGAGAAGTCTTTGGTTTGCGCCATCGCGTGGTACAATTCAGACGAGAGCTCGATGTGCTGCATGCCCAGCTCCAATGCCAGCGCGAGATTCCCCTGCGACACTGCGATCGCAGTTAGATCAACAGAGCCTTCTTCACTGCTATCACTTGATGGTGTTGGGCTTGTGCCTTGAAGTTGCAATCCGCGGCTGAAGTAGGTGAACGGGACGCGCTTCGCGTGGGCGAGCTGCGCGATCGCGAGCATCGCGTTGCTTTGTGTTCCACCGAAGCTGAAGAGATGCGCGTCTACACGTCGACATTAGTGTTGGTTAGTTGTGATTCCTGATATGAGTGTCATGCGATCTATATAACTCATGGCGTAGCTCTTCGTTTCTTACCTTTGAAGAAAGCGTCATCCTGAGCCACAAACCAGTGCAGCTTGCGCATCTGCAGACAGACACAATTCGTTGCATACATATAGACACGCGTATTAAGCGCCGGTGCAAGTCTACATACAAGACCACACGGATTCTGAAATAATGCACACACCTTATTACCGGCCAAGTGAAAGACATCGTCGCGCTTCACGTGAACGCACTGATCGCGGAAGCACACGCGCGTCACTGGCGATTGCATTCTCGCATCACGCTGCAAGAGCGCGTACTGAGAGGCAGATGATGGTGGCGCTGACGTTGCCAGCACTCGCTGCAGCACCTGCGATCTTTGCTTCCATTGCTCACACGCAGCAGCCGCATAACGCAGCCCCGCCGCCGCTTGCTTCTTGCTCGATCGCATCACCTCTTCAATTCGCTTGGTTGTTGTAATACAGTACCAGAAGATGAAAATGTCGAAACCGTATCTAACGTGTTTAGTTTTATTATGTGTTTACGGTTTTGATACATTTTCTATTGTTCGTTTTTTCATAAGAGAAGACTCTCGTTTTTATATTTTAACCTTGTAGTTCGTATACAACTGTATAGAATTGAGAGTCTTCTCTTATGAAAAAACGAACAATAGAAAATGTATCAAAACCGTAAACACATAATTTCCTAATTATTTTCGTATATAATCGTAAATAATTTGGGGTTCCATGAAATTCAATCCTATCATTCAGAATAATATTTCAACTATCAAACAGAATCACTTCAAAATGCACATTTTTTCCACATTGCCAAAGCGCACTCAAGACAATAATGGCGGCGGACGATGAGCCGACGCTGATCCTGGCCCACCTTTTCCTCGGCTCCAAGGCCCACGCGCGCGACCGAGCGCTGCTCGAGAAGCTGCAGATCACCCACGTCCTCAATGTACGTACCGTGTGCTTGCCTGGTATCCTCTTGCTTGGATCGCTATTGTGCAGAAAGGCTCTTGAACGTGGCGGCATCCCATTTGCGCATGTGCCAAGATCTGACGCTTCGGCTTTACACTTCGCCGATGACTTCCTCGTCGACATCTCACCTTTGCGAAGCTCAAGAAGCAGACGAGTCGCTTACGCTCCATGTGCATTTTCATTTTGTGTATCCGTCCGTATGTGATCCAAAAGCACAGGTGACGCCGCCCAAGACAGTGGATCCAACCGCGGGCGTACCGAATTTCTTTGAGAAGGACAAGAAGTTCACGTAAATGGCGCGCGTTTATTCATTTTGCATTGTAGCAATCGGCGCCGCTCTGCATTTGTTCTCCACCGTGATCTCATGTTGTTATGTCTCTCTCATTTCACTAAACGTACAGGTACCGGAGATGCCCGATCTTCGACAACAAGGCGGAAGACATCTCGGGCGTGCTGGAAGGCTGCATTGCGTTCATGGACCAGGCCAAGTACTATGGTAAGCAGCAGCTTTTGGGGCTTTGTGATACTACGGTGCAATGCAAAACATCTTTGTGTGCTAATTGTGTTCAAGCATCTACTTTATAAACAAACAACACCAAACACCAGGTCGCATCCTCGTGCACTGCAACAAAGGTATCAGCCGCTCGACGTCGATGGTCATCGCATATCTGATGAAGATTAAGGACATGAGCTTTGACGAAGCGCTCCAGTCTGTCACGGAGAAGCGACCAGTGGTGAGCATTACAGGGCGACAAATGCTGATGTGTCCTTGCTCCGGGTTGTCTTGTCTAGACTCACTCTCCTCTGTGTTTGCTTCGCTGTTGCTGGATTTAGGCAAATCCGAATGCCAGTTTCCGGCGCCAGCTGCAAGAATATGGTCAGAAATTGCGTCGTACTGCCGCTGCCTCATCCAAGGGGAGAAGCACTATCGGAGCAGTTGTGCGTGGTCCTCAAGGCCCATCGTTACCGCCACAGGATGGAGAGAAAATGAAGGTGTCGTCCCCAAAGAAGACGAAGAAACATGCGTCCATTGGTCCACAGCTGCCTCCACATTTGCAAAAGGTGGTGGAAGAGGAAGACAATTTCGAAGATGTGGAAATAGCGGAGAATGCAGCAAACAGTGCGAGCAGCGACTGTGGCAGTACCACGACGGCCCCTGAAGTTGTTGACGAAGAACCTGTGGTCATCGGTCCCAGTTTCCTTCCGTCTCACAAACGCCCTCATCGCGAAGCAGCTCAAAACGATGATGAAGATGCGAATTCCCCTCACAAGAAGGCGAAGAAAATGACGGAAGAAGAGCGTTAGAGCAAGCAGACAGGTCAATATATATTATATAGGTGGCCAATATATCATCATTATCCTCATTGTTGCTTCTTCTCGTTCAGGAACATAATCATTTGCACCAAAGTGATGACCTGAGATCCATAGATGAATAGAACGCCAAATCTTCCTCAGACCTGCAGCCAGACCCATTTTCTCAATACAAAAACAAAACACCCCGCGTGATAAATCAAAGAGTACACAACACCTGCCGTCAGAGTGCACACCTCAAGACCGGATCATCGTCTCTTCCTGGTACGAAAAGTCTTCAAAGTGGTGTCCTTCTCCGTTCTTCTTGTTCACGGGCGAGTCCACTGCAGCCATATTCTGGAACATCTCCGGCACGTTGGTGATGTCGTCCACACTGGTCACGTCCGGCAGGAACGGAGGCACGATCTCTTTGCGCAGCAGCTTGTCCCAGTCGATCGATTCGTAGAACGGATGCGCCATGATGTCGCGTCCGCCGTTCGGGCCGCCTCCTAGACGACGCGCAGGATCTCGGTTGAGCAACTTGGAGATCAGCGAACGCGCCACGGGAGAGATATGTGACGGATAGATCACCTCTGCTTGCATGATGTTCTTGAACATCTGTCGACGGTTGCGGTCAACGAACGGCGTTCGCCCAGTGAGCATTTCGAAAAGCAGGATGCCGTAACTCCACCAGTCCACCACTTTTCCGTACGGCTGGTGACGCAGAAGCTCCGGCGCCATGTACTCAGCAGTACCACAAATGGTTTTCATGCCCGAATCAGCTTGCGAAGCGCGGATCGCTCCCTCAATCACCTGACCTTCTTTTGAGAGACCGAAATCAGTCAGCGCGATGTTACCCTTTGGATCCATCAAGATGTTCTCGAGTTTCAAATCACGATAGGCGATCTGCTTGCTGTGAAGATGCATCAGCGCCGTGAGCAGCTGCGCCATGTACAATCGCGTCCGCTCTTCAGTGAATCGCTTCGACTTGCGCAAATGGTAGAACATCGACCCGCCAGGGTAGTAGTCCATGATCAGATACAATTTCTCGGGGTTCTGGAACGCGTATCGTAGGCGCACGATGAACGGGTGGTTGATCTCTTTGAGGATGTGCTGTTCCGCCTTTGTGTTCTCGATCTGGTCATTCTTGACGATGTGTGCCTTCACGAGAATCTTCATCGCATAAATATGACCTGCGTTCTTGCCATCTTTCTTGCGCACCAGCAGCACTTTGCCGAACGCGCCACGTCCAACAACCTTCATCAGGTCAAAGTCTTCAATGTTCAGCGGTCTCTTCTCCGCTTCCTTTGCGAGCTCACGCTGTCGCATCGCCTCCATGCGCTGGTTGTACTCGGCGAGCTTCTCTTCCGACGGTACTTGCTGTTGCTGCTGTCGGGGCGTCGCTCCAGCGTGACCGAGATGACCCATCGCTGCAGGTCCCATGCGAGGCATTTTGTTGTGAAGCATCATCTGCAAATCACAGCAACCCGAGCACACACGCTTCGGTTCGCTGAAACCTGGCAAGAAAAGGCGCTCCGAGCAGGACGTGCATACCAGACGCAGACACATGCGGCAGTAGCGTTTGCGATGCAGCACGAACGGTTTCTTGCACATATAGCAGCCGTCGTCGCCGCCATTCGAGGTTGGGTTGTTCCGCCCTCTGCTCGAGTTGAGCGCTGTAGGATTGACCGTGCGGTTCTCGCGCATCACCGAGTCCGATCGCGCCACAAAAGTGTCGTGCACCCACTCGAGCGTCAGCTCCACCTCGCCATTTCCATGCAGCGTCGCCACTTTATCATCGCGGAGTGCAAACCAACGACGCTCGGCGCGATTGAGTCCAACTTCGCTCATACTGATCACGACCTGACCGAGCGTCGAGTTCATCGGGAACGTGCGGTCCTTCACCATCACGATAACCGATTCTTCGCTCGACGTCACGGGAAATGAGAACGTCTGGTTCCACTCCGGATCCATCGTGTGCTTGTGACTACCGACCGTCTCTTTCTTCTGCCCTACGCAGTGGATCACAGCAAACGGGTTGTTGTACGGCTGGCCCGTGAGTCTCGCGCGGTTGATCGTCACGACGAGTTTGTTTGGGAACGTCGCGCGAATCGCATGCAGCGACTCTTCGATGCCGTTCATGATCGACTGTAGGAACACGAATGCAGACGTCTGCACCGAGTGCACAGTCCACTCTCGGTTGTTGGCTTCGCCCGATGTTCGCCCTACAGAGAGCGACACGCACCCGAGGCGCGCCTTCGAGGACCCGATCACTGCAAACATCGGCTCGGTGGACGCTTCAAAGTTGACCGATTTCTCTCGCAGCAAATGGCGAACATTGTTCGTGTCCCCCGAGCTGACTTGATGCGCCGATTCAATGAACGCGATGCCCCCAACTCGGCGCTACAAACAGTAATCAACAACCCAAAAGGTCAGATCTATGCGCCCTCAACAGCAACGTACTGCATGAAGACGAGAAAGTTACCTCATCTTTCGACGAGAGCGTGCCGAGAAAAGTCTTGAGCAAGATGCCCGCAGTGTCGTGCACGATGAAGCTGATCTCCTGGGCGGCGTTCGGCATGATGTAGTTCTTCCACACGTACGACACGTGATCCTCAGGCGTAGACGAGTGCAGGATCTTGGCGCGGTGGCCGTCGATCATTGCCGAGTTCGTGCTAGGGTTCAAGATCACGACCCCGTAGCCGCCCTGGATCGCGGTCTTCAAGTACGGGATCATCGAGCCCTGGAAGCCCGTCTTCGGGTGGATCGTGCGACCCCAAATCCCCGGCTGCATGCCTGTAAAGCATTCACATATCCCGCTCGTGTCAATTGATTGAGCACGTACATACGTGACTTGCAGGTAGTGTTTTCAACCCAACCCACCTTGTCCGGGCTGCATGAAGACGCACAGCTTTGGGCACGTCGCGTAGTTCGGGGACACGAAGATGTTGCAGCGCGCCTCGGCCTTGGAGTTCGGGATGAAGATCTCGCGCAGGTTGAGCTCGTTTTTGAGCTTCACCTGGATCTGCGCCACGAGCGTCTGCATCAGCTCCTCCATGTCTTCCTCGCTCTTCATCGAGAAGTTCTTCCCCGCTGTTTACACGTACACACACGCGCATAGATACCGAGCGTGAGCCTCACATACACACATGCACATACGTATAGCGAGTGTATGTGTGCACATGCTCATGCCGCACACACCTCGAGAGCTGAGGCGCCGCATGCTGCTGCTGCTGCTTGCTCTGCTGCTTCGTCTGGTAGTGAGCCAGCCGCGTGACGCTTTCAGATGTGAAACAGACGCAAACACGAAGAGGCTTTCCAAGAAGGAAACACGCGAGGTTGCGCGAAGGTTTCTCGAATGTAAAGCAAGCACACACACGTTCCGCGAAAGTTGCTTGGAGAGGTTCTGTTTGGACAACGCGATGCAGGGCATAGTGAAATCAAAATGTCTGCATCGCCCTTCACCCTTTGAGGACAACGAGGCAGGCCTTAATGAAATCAACATGTCTGCACCAAAGCATTTGAGCAACCTTCGCGCGACTTTTTCAAGGCTGTACTGTAGCATCTCTGTATAGGGGACACAACGCCACAACTGAGTCTTGAATAGAGGAGATTCACCATTGAAGAGGGCATAGTTTGTTTGGTAGGGAGTTCTGGGTTGAAGGTGATTACAAAGTCGAAAAGCACCAACTTGGCTTGCATAGGCTATTTCAAATACTTTTGGGATATTTTTTGATTGCGTGTGCGTTTCTCCAACAAATATCTGATACCAGTAAATAACACTCACTCCTCAACCGGACGGACTGCACAAGCTGCACAAGCACAAAAGTGAGAAGACAACAAGAAAGGAAGAAGAGCGAGAGACATGGAGACGTCGTCGTCGGGCAAGCAGGAGCAGACGTCGGTGGACGCGTGGATCGTGCAGAAGCTCAAGAACGAGTGGAGCTCTTGCGACTTTGGTGCGATGCTCACGAAGGAGAAGCTCTCGGACGCCGTCACGAGCTTCCGCCACTTGGACACGGCCATCAAGGTGTGCACATTGCGAATCCCCATGTCTCTAATTTGCTTCTGTGTGACACATAGCGGGGAGGTAGTGGTGTGATTAACGCTCTCGCTGTGTGTGTCATGCGATCAACCTAAAGGTGCGCTTTCTGTTGAGCTTTCTGAGCATGCGCCGTGAGGACGTCGAAGAGAGCAAGTTTGCGATCGTGGAGATCATCGACGCGGCTGAGAACGATACGGAAGAGGTGCGGAAACGTGCTCAACCCCCTATGTGCTTAAATGCGGCGCCTCTTCCTAATGCGTTCTATCCTTTTATCAGTGGGTCAAAGTTGGCGCGGGCATTGTGAAGCAGTACGTGTTCATGTCGGAAGATGGATCCGAGAGCGGCGACACGTTCTTTCATGAGGAGATCGCGAAGACGACGTCGAAAGTGCTGGAGACAGTCAACTCGCCTCCTACGAAGAACACGAGCGACTGGGGCTCGGAAGATTTTTTCTGCCACGAAAACGCGTTTTTGAACCCGTCGGTGCGTCCAGAGATGCCCGTGACAGCGATCAAGCATTTTACGGTCGTGGAGGCGTCGAACGGCAAGAAAGCAGTGAACCATGACGGTGAGAGAAGCATTCTGGCTCTTGGTATGTACCGATAGACCTCACTTGATTACTTAACTGTGTGTATGTGATGCCAACAGAGAAAAGCTCGGAGCGCAAACCCGTTCTCCACCGCCCTCAGATGCCGCGACCAGTGCTCCACCCGTCGTCGTCTTCGTCGAACGCGCCTGCGCGCTTAACACCAACCACTGCCAAGCCGCCCCCACCGCCGAAGAAGAACATGACGGAGCTCTCGGAGATCCGTCGAAAAGCGGATGCCGGACGCTTTAAGCGCCACCGAAGCCGCATTTCGATGATTGATATCGACGAGGTCAAGCAAATTGAATCCGAGAAAGCGCAAAAAGCAGAAGAGCGCAAGAAGCAGAAAGTGGTCGCTAAGGACAAAGCAGCGAGTGCAGGAGGATCCGGTCACGCTGCTGATAAGAATGGCGCTCAGGGCGGGGGAGAAGGACTTGGTGACGATGGAATCGAGGAGTCGTCGCAGAATGCCCCTCAATCGGCGACTGAGACCTATTCCCAGCAAGGTGAAGACGATGAAGACGACCATGAGGATCACCACCGTGGTCACCATGATGAAGACGATGATGAGCATGGCGACAACGGCAGCTCGATCCACCATCACCGCGGTGGAAGTGATGAAGAGCGAAGTGAGTATATCCCAGACGGCACCCAGGCCTTGTTGAATGCTGCTTTCCACTCCACGAAGGATATCATGACCGAAGTTGTGAGCCAGCAGCAAAGCTTGCACAGTCAGCACAGCCAACTTCAACACCAGCAGCACCAGTACGAACAGCACCACTTCGAGCAAGAGCAGCAGCACTACCACCGGGGGTTTGAGCCTGAAGATGCGACCCAACACATTCCGTACGGGTACGGCTTCAACTCGACTTACGCTCCTCAGTTCGCTGACCAGAGTCATACGCAGCAGCAACAACAACTCCAGTATCAACAGCAATACCACCACCAGCAGCAGCAACAACCCCAGCAGCTTCACCAGTATCAGCACCATCAAGTTCAGCACCAGTATGGCGCTGGGTTCATTGATGACCAGGCTTCTCAGCAGCAGCAACAACAACAGCATTTCGGTCAACCTCGCCTGCCGGGCTTCGACGGCGCGCAGCACAATGTGAACCAAAACGGCAACTACATGGATGGGCCACCTGAGTACTGGAGATAAGTAAGCGGCCGTTACTTGCATGTGTTTATTTCCCACGCATTTGGTGGATTTGTTCCCCCGTGTATTCTAAAATCTCAGGTAGTAATGGAACGCATGAATATACGGGAACCCGCCGACATTGCGCTCACAGTCGTTGTGCGAATACCCGTCGGGGATTTCGAAATCCGCGACGCTCTGCGGTCCGACCTGGATGTTCTCGAGATTGTACGTCAGCAGCATCGTCGGGAATTCACCAACAAAGTTCTCCTCGGTCAGGCGAATTGGGACTGCAAGAAAGTGAGAGAGGAGGAGATACGATACGTCAGCGATGGAAAATGCGGACACTCGACAGAAGACCAGCCTTACCGTGGGTCTTCTGGTCGCTGTAGACGTGGACGCGGACATTCGAGTACGAATGCATCCAGTGCTCGCACACGATCCCTTTCACGTACTCGATACCCTACTCAAGCACACAAGATTTGGTAAGAAGTGCCGATCCTTGACAGCTAAATGCCATTCTTTCAGTGCGGGTTCACAGCTTTGTACCAGAAATTGTTGCAGGAACGGGATCTTAGGAGTCGGCATGTCTTCTCCTGTGGATGGATAACGCAACAAACAGACACCAACGTCAGCACACACGCCCATATCAAATCAACATATACACCTTTTCTATATGAACTCAGACTCATCCATTACCAAGGTAGGCGCGCTCGCACTTCTTGTACTGGCCGTGCTTGACCATGTACTCGCGTTTCTGGTCGTAGCGCCGCACGTAGGTCTTGTTGGTCTCGTAGCCGCGCAGCATCTCAGCTTTCGCGACTTGCTGGTCAAAGTCGTACTGGATCCTCATGAAGCGCACCGATGGCGGGTACGTTTGCCGCGGGTCCGTCAAATGCGAGACGATCGACACATCGGCGCTGAACTGTGTCGGCAGCACTGGGGGCAGGCGACCGGTGCTACCCCGGGCGTTAGCGCATGAAGACCATGCCAACGCAAATACGGACAGCAGGAGCATCGCCAGCAGCTGCTGCATCATTCTTGCCATTGGGTCTCTCAAGAGCTGTACGAAGCAATGACGAATGGAGAGAGCCAAGCTGCGATTGAGAGAATCTATGGAAGGAAACATGCATCCAAGTCTGCTGAGAAGATTTTTTGAAAGTCTCAACGTGAGATGGTTGTCAAAAATCGTCACTATTCTACATGAGTGACATCTACAGTGACATCTCAACCCGTTCAGAAATGGTTCTGGATGATCTCCAGCAGTCCATTCGGGTTGTCGATGTGCACCCAGTGGCCCGACTTGACGAGCAAGTGGCTGTACACGTTCTCGCCCTCGAGTTGTTCCAAGTCGCTGAGGATCTGTGGTGTCCACATCGAGTTCTTCTCAGCGTGCACGAAGTGGATCTGCACGTCATCCTCAAAGCCTCCCTTGCGCACCACGGGCCAGAGATCCGTCGCGAGGAACGCCTGGAAGAGCTCTTCGATCACGGGCACGTCCATTTTCCAGTCGTACTGCTCTGGTTGGCTGTTGATGAGACGCAGGTTCGTGGTCAGCCACTGGGCTTCTCCGAGTCCAATGCCCTTTGCGGTCAAGTCCTTGATCAGCTGCGACTTGGAGTGGATAGGAAGCGGGATCTCCTTGAGACGTGGGAGCACATTCTCGATTGAGGCGGTGAGTTTGCGGTTCTTGTAGTCGGTTTCGCCCGTTCCTGGGAGTGAGTCCAGCACCCACACCTGACTGGGCAGCTTGCGCGACTGCTTTTGACACGTCTCCAGGTACTGCAGCGCGACTTTGCCACCAAATGAGTGACCAAACACGGCATCCGGTTCATAGTCTAGCTCGTCGGCAAGTTTGCTAAACATAAAATTGATACAGTGAGGTTTGAGCAAGGGATACTGGCTAACCAAAAGGTTGCGGCAGTACATACATGACGTCATTCGCACAGGCGTCAATTGTGTGCGGAGCGGAGAAAGACGGAGAGTCTCCGTGACCTGCAGCATAAACAACAACAAAGACTTTAACATCACAGCTTTTGCATACAAATACAATAGCGAGCATAAGGGCACTGTCAAATAATCAGGTTCATATTCGCACCTCGGTGATCAAGCGCAACAAACCTCCAGTCTGGATTCGCAGTAGCAAGTCTGTAGATCACACACCACGTTTCTTAATTACCACATCCCAATATCAAGCAGATGCACACGCGTAGTCCGTGCACTTACTTCATCGAGAACGTTCTCCAGTTCAGCTTATTGCCTGAATTCACACACACACCAAGCACACAAAAATGAATCTCATCAGCACATTCCACTCGTACTAGCAAAATAACGACACCGCTCTTCCCATTGCCATACCAAGGATGCCGTGCATGACCAGCGCCGTCTTGGTCGGCGTAACGCCGCTCGACGTGTCCTCAAAGACGCGGTACGCGAGCGAGCTCTGCATGCGCTTCGCAGCCACTGCGCTGCTGGCAATGCCATGGGACCTGCCAACAGACCAGAGCGTCAGTAATTATAAAACGCAATGCAGCGAGTACACGTGCATACACACACAACAGCGAGATATCCACACCTGCGCAGCATCGTCGCCACCATCGCCGCGGGCGCCCAAGCGCCTCGCGCTCCAATGCTCATGCTCATCGTGTCTGCGTTCGCTTGACCACTTTTTCAAACGGTGAGCAGTTCCTCGTATGGCAGACAGGAGCGTGTCACACGAACGACGTGGCGTCTAATTAATCATTCAGTGGCCAAAAATAGGCATGGACAAATTATTTTAGCTAATCATAATGGTTCAAATGATCTTATTCAGCCAATCAGAGACTATTACCGCGCTGATTTCCCATGTTGGACTTTTCAGTCGCGCGACGTTTCACGTAGAATGCGGATTCCAAAGTGATGGGGACTGTATGGAGACACAGAGCAACTTGATGGATTGGATGGGCAAGGAAACGCGGGGGTGCAGGTGCGCGGTTTGTCCTTATGTTGATTCTCCCTACAATTGACGACTGAACCTCGCCACTTCTGCGCACCAAGACCGATTGAAAGCCTTGCACGCGTGCACACAATGGCAGCGCACGTCAAAATGCTGATGCTCATCCCGCTTCTCATGCTTCTTCTGGTCGTTCACGCACGTGGTTCAACTGTCAACGCCGTGTGTGTGTGTGTGCGTTTGTCTACTGTCGTGCTGTGTTTGTCAGCGCTATGCTACCAGACTCGACTCTGGCGTTGTGGACGCAGACGGGAAAGTGATCGACCAGGACCGAGTGAACCACACACTCGTCTTGGAGCTGAACGGCTGGGCACCCCAACCGCTCACGACAATGGCGTCCTCCGTCATTGCACAGGAATTGGTGCGTATTATTATATTGATGCATCGAACTTCTCTCACTCGTAAATCGCATCCACTATCATGACTTTGCAAACTCACCTACTTGCTTGACTGGTATTGTGCAGTTTGGCGAGGAGATTTCGTTCTCCCAGACCACTGACACGCCATCGACAGCTTAGCGTGTGTCCTCTTTTGATATCGGCATTTGCATTCTCGTGCACGCAAACATGGGGTCGCTCGGGGGTGTACACCACCTCGAAATTTGACTAAGACAGGCTTGACGCGACAACTTTCTCGTCAACTTTGAGCACTGACTATTGGAGAGATTGCCAAAGCAGGGAAAGTCTGCTAAAAAAGTCTGCCAGTATCGGATCTGAAGGGCAATACCAAGTGCTGTACACCACACAGAACCTAGGCGCACTGACAAGAGCTTCGGCTGTTTGCACTCGGGCTCGAAGACCGAGGCGTGCACCACTAGTGAGGCGCAAAGCAAGGAATGCATGATTGTCATCGTGATGCGCGACTACTGCGATGAGGGGTGCGCACAAGTAGTGTTTGCAAATAATCAGATCCCAGCGTATTTCTGCTTCACTGGTTACGATGGCGTTGACGCCTACGTGGTCGAAGTGGACAAGAGCAGCAATATTCCTACGAGGTATTTCTTTAGAAGTTGTGCAACCGAGTTTCCGGACCTGGAATCGGTTGCTTTTGCTTACCTACTGCGCTTTTAGGGCACAGGTTGTGAGTTACAGCGACAGCTGATCTCGAAAGGCAGAGTCATGCCTTCATATGTCGCTGGTTGAATCGAGTATTCCAGAAAAACAACGAGCTTTTGGTACAAGGTAGAAGCACCTAACTATGCGGCCTCGAAGGTACACATACACTTGCACATGATTAATCGTGTTGCTTTGGAGATGGAGAAATTTTCTAAAGTACATTGTTGTCTCTGCTCTTTTTTGTTCAGCTATTCTGCGGATTCAGGAATGTTGGAAGGAAGGGTACGACTAATCCCTATCCTCTCAGCACCCTTCACTTGCTCTATCTAGGACTTGTCAGGTGTGAACTGCAGCACAGGAGTCACTTTGACTTTGGATGGGAAGCTTGGAAGCACGCTCTTGAGCTCCTTCTTGTCCTCCTTGTCCTTCTTGTCCTTCTTGCTATTGGTGCTCGTGGTTGTGTTTTCGCTGGCTGCACTGCTGTTGTTCCGCGATCCTGCCGATGTGTCTCCTCCTCCTGCCGATGTCGTCGAAGTGGTCGTGTCAGTCGCAACGGCGTGCAGACGAAGGATCTTCGGGACAATCATCAGGCCCATCACGGTCGCAGTCGACGCCAGCAGCAAGAACGAGAAGAACAAATAGAAAGTCGTCGCCGGCAGGTCCACCAGGTACGCCATCGGTAGCAAAATTAAACTTGTGAACAGCACCACGAGCGCCGAGGCGAAGATCCAGACCGATTCCTGAAAATCAGACGACACCTTGCGGATCAGGAACGATAGATACAGCCCCGCAAAGAGCAGCACAGCTTTCCAGAAGATCAGCAGCGCCGTGAAGATGAAGCTTGAGGACGTGCACCGCAGACGCTCGACCGGGTTGCCTCCAATTGCGGCCGTGTCTTCAAATGTTCTCGTCGGCTTGGACGGGTCGAAAATTCCCCACGCTACCAAAATGATCACATCGATGAGCACGAAGATGCCGAGGATCTTGAACATCGTCTTGGTGGAGAGCACGACGCGCTTCATCGCGCCGGTCATGAACACGCGGTACACGCGTAGCGATTTCACGACAAGAGCTCCGAAGATCAGTGTAAATCCTAGCGAAATCCCCACAGGTCGGACCATGCAAAGCGCCTTCGAGGGCTCGCCTGCGTAGAACCACACAGAATAGCAAATGGAGATGCCCCCCTGAAGCAGTACAAGCAGAAACTGGTACTGCGAACGCTTGATGATCGGGAGATCCCGGTAGCGAAACACGAAGATCATGGCGAAGAACAGCACGATCGCCAATATGCCTGCGATGATTGCGACTACGACAAACCCGCCGTTGTCACTCGGTACATACTCGCAGTCAAGCTGTACCGGGTCGGGGAGCGCTTCACTGTTGACACACTCTGCTGAGAGCGACGCATCCGCAGCATCTGAGATCATCCAGTAATACTGCACTCCCCGCTTCGAGCCTGCGCGATCGCACGCTGACACGTTATACGTGTAAAAAGTGGAATCGCACGCGGGCTTGTTGCTTTGATTCGCCCAGAAGATCCAGATGAGCGTGTTGGCTTTGAGCCACTCGCACGTTCGACTCGTCACCATTGGCTCGGGAAGCGCAGTCAATCCGCCGTCGCAATTGGATGGGAGCGAGCTGTTGTCCGGATGCGGAGCGATCCATTTGAATATAACCTTCCGCACCGAGGCGCTTGCGTCGCAGCCAACGTAATCATACGACACGTGCGCGTAGATAGTGCACATCGGGAGTCGGTCGAGCCACAATCGCCACACGTCGTAGTTCTCCTTGAGCCACGTACACGCGGTTGTGAACGTGACGTCTTCCGAAGGGCTCGCCAGGTTTGAAAGCCTGACGTTTTCACGCATCATCTTGTTGAGCTGGAGCTCCGAGAGCGTCATGCGCGAGATCAAGTTCCCGATCAGCAGGTGGTCCTGCACGAGACTCGCCGAGTATTTCTCGAGCGACGTGGGCGGGAAGTCGACTTTCACGGGGTTGTCAGTCGTGCCGCCGTAGCCGTGTTCACCAAACGTCATCGTCGTAAGAATCGCTTCCTCCGGGGTAGACCGAGCCAGCGCAATGCGCTCAAAGAGCCCTTCGTACTGGAAATGAATCGGATCCGGCTCGTAGTGATAGAACACGACAGGCGTGCCAGACTTCTGGGCGTCACCAACGTAATTCTGCATCCCGTCGTATCCGAGAAAGCAGAAGTACGCTGGGATCTTGTTGTTCGCAAACACCGCTTGCATGTAGGCCTTGTCGTAGTAGTCGTACATCAGCACCACGACCATGCACTCGTTGCCCTGCGACTCGCGAGTCGTACACGTGTCGGTCTTCGAGCACGAGTTCAAGCAGCCGAACTCGCCATCCGCGCACGTGACTTCCGTCGGTGGGTAGTACTTCGCGTTGCCCTTCACGGTCGACACTGGGATGCTCTTGATCAGGTTCTCGCTCATACTGTAGTCTCTCCAGAAGTCGGCGGAGAAAGTAGGATTGTTGACGGACGAGTCCAAGCCTTTCTTGACAAAGGCTTTAGTCGTGAAGGCGCCAGATCGGCCCGCGTACCCGACGCTGCCAGAGCTGAACGACTCGTTCGAGTACGCCGCGTACATTTCAACAATCGCCTCTTGAGCCCAGACCTCCATATTCACGTGCACCGGCGTGCAGAGACCGACCCCAACGGACGACATGCGCTGAGCCATTGCGCTCGATTCCGAAGTCTTGTAGAACGAAACCTCGTATCCAAACTATTTCACCAGCAAACAAACAACGCCAGTATCGGATTGTCACGCTCACAAAGACCCCAAAAACAAAAACAACAACAACGTACCACTTCCTGCGCGATAATCGAGAAGACCATCGTGGTGAGGAGAATCGACTCCCATCCTTTCAGTTCTACCACGAGCGTTCCGTTCACTTTACCTGGGTCCACGATCTTCCCAGTCGCGTCCAGTTCCGTGCCAACGCCAAAGAACTTGGAGCTGCTGGGCTTGCAGCCGTCCTGATACAACTCGCTCATGTCCTTTTCAGTTCGGGGGTCCGAAATCTAGAGAGAAAGGCAGAGATAGCGCACAACGTGATTGAGTAATTAGCACCACTACCACTAAAGTCCTAATGCTCGTACACGGAATCGCGGAGCCTGGAGCGCGGCGTGTAGATGCGGATGCACGTGTCTGCCTTTCGAGTCGAGCTCCGCGGACGAGATCGACAGATCTTGCTCCACTTTCTTCACCCACGCGTCGTCCAAACACGTGCCCAGAAAGTGATTCGGAGCGTTTGCAGGCGCCACTTCCTGCGTTCAATAGCAAAGTTTTCATCACCAACACACAGCCAAAACCCCCACAAAAACGCGGAGATTTCCTGCCGTGCGACGACGACGACACACCTGCAGAATTGACACCAACGTCGGGAGTAGAACTACAGGGAGCCACTTAAGGAGGACCCGCATGTTGAGCATCTGGATCGTGCGAGCTGACCGCCTCAGACGATTCGTTGCGCTGGAGTCGGAGCGTGGCACCACCGCAAAGCGTGATAGTACCGGCCGTGGTTGTGCGCACAGGACAGCGAGCGGTTCACTTTCTGACAATCTCTTCCTCGTCGGCAGGGGCTGCAAACAACTCGGGAGAAGCTAATTTTGAGAAAGAAACCACTTCCGATCGAAATTCCAGATTATGTATTATTCTGCTCAGCTTTGCGACCTCGCAGCTGAAAGCTGCCGCTTCAGCTCAAAATGCAGTTAACAGTATCTCATGATGAGGCAAGTGAAGCGAGCGAGTGACTTTGAAGAGCTCCCATGGGCGGTATGCATCCAGTAAGATGATGATGATGATACCCAGATATACCCACCGACAGTGTGCTTTTGAATCAACGACATAACCGAATTCGAACGACACTACCCACTTCCATCCCGACGCATTCCTCTCAACATACCCATGGGTAAAGAGTATTGGTATGGGTAATAAGCGCGCACCCAAAGCTACACTCTGGATTCCTTTGAAATTGGTTTTCGATTTTGGATGCATGTAAATGAAAATTGTTACTCGTCGTTGATCGTGAACTGCTGGACCGGCGTGACTTGGACTTTCGACGATTTTTTGCGCTTCGAGCCGTTGTTGCTGGACCCAAAGCCTGGGAGGACGCTCTTCAAGTCGCTCATCTTGAGAGCTGGTCTGCCACCAGAATTGG
>JAASGK010000544.1:0-21418 GCA_023334195.1 Globisporangium emineosum
CACTCGTACAGCACCACACCACCCTTCCCTCAGTGTAGAATAGGTGTAGAATAGCTTAACCACAAAAGGGCTGGCCCCTCTGGCAGATGAGAAAGTCCCACCCAACATAACAAGTTAGGTGCTTTTGCCCCCCCCAGTGGAAGCAATGAGCAATGCTACAGAGAACGGCCGCCTCGAGGTCATGAAGTTTCTTCACGACCATCGAACCGAGGGGTGCACTCAAGACGCCATGGACCTTGCCACAGAAGGCGGGCACTTCGACGTGGTCAAGTGGCTCCATGAAACCCGCAACGAGGGATGCTCGCCGAACGCAATGCAGCTCGCTGCTGCCAACGGATACTTTGAGATTCCGCTCTTCTTGCGTGCGAATCGGAGCGAAGATTGCGGCCCAGACGCGGTCACGTATCCCGCTCAATGCATTGAGAGCATGGAGATCGTGCAGTGGTTGGGTCGTGAAGCGTATCACGACGCAGTGGACATCCGCCAAGTGACTTCGCGCGATAGTTACACGATCGAAGTGTTTAAGCACGCGTTAGGAGCACCGACTGGAGTTAAAAGACGGCGAGTGTGATTTTTATCACCTTCCATCTGGACGGAATTTGACACGCGATGAAAGCAAATGATGAAGTGGCACAAGGGGGGATCACAAGTTATGCTTTCCAAGATCAAAAGGCTACCTGCCTTGTCTCGTACGGTCATCCTTTAAATCTCAACTGTAGAGAGAACATGTGAGACCTAGGCTTCAATTGAAGACAAAGTAGGCGCAAAGTAGGTTGGATCGAGAACTCGTCGTCAAGAAGACGACACCGCCATCGCTGAAACCACAAGAGCAATGTCGACTTCATCATCGAGAATTCCGCTACCCCCACTCACATCTGTGGTGGTCGCACTACGAAGCACTGGAGCTTGTGCGCAAGTCGGCGCTCTACCACATACCGTTGCAATGATCAGCGGCTTTCTCATCTTTGGGCTACCACAGTTCTGGACCCTCCCGCGTGCCTGCAAAACCAATCTCCTCTTGCTGCTCCCTCGCCCCGCTGCTCGTGGCCTATCAACCGACGTTGATCCGTTCTACTGGAAGTATCAATGCAGCCAGGGGCTTGTCTCTGCTGTGAAGCACGACAACCTCGAGATGGTTGAGCGACTCCACCGATATCGTCCGACTGTGCTGTCGTATCAAGCGGTGATTGAAGTTTCGAGGACGGGGAACCTGCGAATGCTGACGTGGTTGTCAGACCGCCACGAGAGAGCGCCGTTCATTCCGCACATGATGAACGGAGCGGCGTCGGCCGATCAGCTGAAGGTACTGCGGTGGTTGCACAACCACCCGAAGAATGGTGGATGCACATCGTCTACCTTCTCAGCAGCTGTTCGAGGGAACCAAATCGAGGCGCTGAAGTAGCTCCATGGACAGCATCGACATGCTGGGCGGAAATGCTCTTCGGCTGCGGAGTATGCACTCGAGAAAGACTTCACTGAAGTTGCAAAAGTTTATATACGACCGCCATGAATAGTATGATCTTGACGTGACCAGCGGTATCTCCTACGCAGCTCACCAAGGAGACCTCGAGATGGTCCAGTGGCTGTATTCCAAGTTAACCGCATCCTCCGACAGCATGTCGCTGGATTGGGCAGCCCACGGTGGTCATTTGCATGCTGTCAAGTGGCTTCACAGAGCGCCATCCTCGCGAATGCTCGTCGGCAGCGACGGGAAACGCAGCGTCGTTGGGGCACTTTGAAGTTCTCCAGTGGCTTCGTACTCATGGAACTTGAGGATGCACGGTAGAGGCAATGAACGGTGCAGCTTCGCGTGGAGATCTCGAAATTGTGAAATGGCTCCATGAGAATCGAACTGATTGATGCTCGGCAGAGGCGATAGCCGATGCCACGCGGTGGGGCCACGTTGACGTTGTGAAACGGCTGCACGAGAATCGGAC
Source organism: Globisporangium emineosum (assembly GCA_023334195.1). Taxonomy (NCBI): domain Eukaryota; phylum Oomycota; class Peronosporomycetes; order Pythiales; family Pythiaceae; genus Globisporangium; species Globisporangium emineosum. The sequence continues at coordinate 1,938 of JAASGK010000544.1, forward strand.
CAAAGGGTGTACCTTTGATGTGATGGATGAAGCTGCAGAGTTGGGGCAACTCGAAGTTGTTCGGTGGCTTCACGAAAATCGCACCGAGGGGTGTACTGCAGGGCTTCGAACAATACCATATTTATTGGCCACAATTAAATGGCTTCACGAGAGCCACAGCGAGGGGCGCACGCCTTTTGCAATCTGGCTTACCGCGCTTCGAGGTTCTGCTCTTTTTCCACGCAAATCGCAGCGAAGGCTGTGCTCCAGACGTGATCTACGGTAGCATCCGGAGGTGGTACAGTGGCTGCATGAGAAGTATCCCGAAGTGGTGAGCGTCGATTCACAAAGCTATGAGGACGGATCGTCCTACAAGCCAGCATTCCTCGCTCACATCCTCCCGCCAAGTCAAGCAACAACCAACTGATGATGAGAGACAACCAGATCACGCTTGTATTTGGGTAGTGTACTGTACACTCACAATATATTCATTATCGAAGGTTTTTATCAGATCGAATTTTTTCACACTTCAACATCTGCGACTCCCAGCCATTCTTTGCGTGCGTATGCAGTATCAGAGGTAATTTCACCCGTTTTCTATTTTTCACTTGGTTTTTGTAAGAAACAAGGTGAGATGGATTCAGATAGAGCCACCCACCAACTTGCGTGTTTCTTTCTCTTCAGTGTGCGACTCCATTTCCATTCTGGACACGCACGCGCCGACCACCAAGCCACTTCTATTATTAGTGCATTTGCTCACAAGCTGTCGCGCCTCTCGTCACCTCTCCACTTCACACAAGCGTACTATTTATAGTACAAGACCCATATCCATCCACGCGTCCGTCCGTCCGCCCACCCGCCCATTCGTTCGTTCATTACCTGTCTGGGGCCACCGGTGACCCCAGGAGCTCCTTCACAGTCTCAAAAGAAAGCCACCCAAGACAACAGGTAATCACGCCAAGCGAGAAGGAAGATAACAAGATGGCGCCTCCTCGCCCCCACCGCCGCCGCGCGATGAACGACCCGAACGCGACGCTGCTGGAGGCGCTCGTGGAGGCCGGCGAGAACGTCTGGCGCAAGCTCCACCTATTCGCGATCGGCGTGCTGCACCTGCTCTTCTCGAGCGACAAGCAGTGGCTCAACCAGCTGCAGCAGTGCGAGCGTGATTTGAAGCACGCGAATGATGATGGTGGTGAGGAAGAAGAAGAGCTGCTTGGCGTGACGGCAGCGTCAGATGATGACCAACAGAGCAAGGCGAAGCGCATCATCTTTGTCCGACACGCCGAGTCCGAGTGGAACGTCGTGTTCAACCGCGGGCTGCACTGGCATGCGCTCGTGCACTTTGTGCGCGCGTGTGTGCGCGAGTGGCTCATGCTGCCGACGCCGCACTCGATCTTTATCGACTCGCCGCTGAGTCGACGCGGCATTCGCCAGGCGAAAGCGCTCTTTGAAGACCTCAATGATCCGATCCACGATATCGAATGTGGCGGGAATGGAACCGCCAAGAGTGCCGAGAAAGCTGCGGTGCTGCGATACTTGAGCTCCCCACTGCCAGACAGCATCATTGTGACGTCGAACCTACGTCGCGCGATCGACACTGCGCGCATCGCGTCTGCTGCGCGTCTTGAGCTCCCGAATGAGAAGATCCACGTGCTCTCATCGCTGCAGGAGATTGGTCGCAACATCGACACGCTCACGATCAGTGACGCGTACGCGATCAAGCCGCAGGTGCTCTCGTCGGCGCTGCGCATCGAGAAAGGTCGTGAAGACCTGTTTAACCTAAAGGAGAGCCACGGGAACAAGGCCGTGCTCGGCTGCGGTCGTACGCGTCTTCAGGCGTTTGCGAAGTGGGCGATGAGTCAAGAGGAAGACGTGCTGGTCGTGTACGGCCACTCGCTCTGGTTCCGCGCGTTCTGCCGAGAGTACTTTCCGCATGGCGTTGACAATGACGCGAAGCGCAACAAATTGGCAAATTGCGGCATCGTGAGCTTTGCGTTTGAAGAGCACTCTGTGATGGTGAAGCCAGCGACAACAGCTGCAGCTGCACCACAGTTATTTGGTCCTCACGTGCGAAAGGAGCACCGGATAATCCCCGAAAGCTTCTTGTTCGTTCGCTAACTGCGCAGCCAATGGGTCGTAAGTAGCATTGTTCTCTCTTTTTTATTTTATCTATCAGCATTGCGTTTGCTTTATCCTTTATCATACGATTTCCAAATGAAGCTCGTTCATTTCGATGACATGCTCTTGGCTCCTGTGTCTTGCGTTGTACTGTAGTAGTAGTATGAGCTTGTTCTCATGTTGTCGATCGAATTTGGTTCTTGTGCACCTACGCGCCAGTGGCTTTGCATTTCCGGAACCGCGGCCACCACTTGGTAGTTTTGATGCTGTGACCGAAATCCGAGATCACGAGCTTCCACCTGTGCTTGACCGGGAGCTTGATGCCCTGCTTCCGCAGTGCGCGGTCGACCTGAAGTTCGTATTTGGCCAGGAGCTTCATGGTACCTGGGATCACAGTAAACAGGTACCCAGCTGCAAGCCCGCTGATCTGGCTCAGCAAAGCAAGCCGCGGCAGGAAAATGTGGACGCCGAGCAGCTCGATCCACGTCAAGTAGTTGGTCGGTACTTTGATGTCCAGCCCTGGTGCGAGCGTCGGGTATTGGCGAGTCATGACCACCTTTAGAGCCCAGAGGACACTGGAGAAGCCCACCGTCCATTGGAAAAGCGATCCCTGCATGAACAGCACAATACAATCGTAAGGAGCTGTGTAGGTACCAGAAGGCAAGCTAGACAAGAGGACTTTCATAGAGTGGTGGGCACTTACGTTATAAAGAGCCGTCTTTGCCATAACGAACGCCGTCACTGTGAGCAGCACTTGCGAGAGCACCAACAGATACACGAGCACGAGCAGGAAGCGCAGTCCGCCGAGCTTCTTCTCTAGATAGTAGCCCGTCCACGCGAACGAGATGCTAAGCGACCGCACCAGAATCGCCACATATCCACGCATATATATCAGGTATATCATGCGATTGTTGGTGTTGACGAAGTGCGATAACAAAAGAGTGTGAAGATCATTCATGAACGCCGCACGTACACTTCGTGGAGAAACGTCGTGTCGTTCATCAGCACGAATGGCGAGGTACCACCAAGCAGGGCAGTAAATCTGAACACAAACGGATAATACTACGTTAACTGCTTGCTGCTCAACGAGTAAGAAGCAATGCCGACTGTGAATTGCAGGCTACGTACAATGACGTCCCCATTGCGATCTGCTTTGTGTACACATGCCAGACCACCATCAGCACTGCCACGTGCGAGCAACCAACCACAAAGAGAAATATCCATGCACACGTCAAGGATCACAGCTCAAGCATATCATTAAAGGCGACAGGCGCACCACGCACCCACGATGCTCAGTGTGATCGGCGCTCTTCGATCCAGCTGCTGCCCGACCTGCACGAGCAGCGCCACCGACGGCGTCTGCGCAATCGCGGCGGCGGCGGCGCCATCACCACTGATGCCAGTAGCGCTACCGCTTGCAGAGGTGCCCGTGCTGCCACCGAAGGGCCTGCGCTTCTTGAGCTTGAGCGTCTCGTCCAGCTGCTTCCGCATCTGCCGTTCGCGCCGCCATTCCCGCCAGCTCCACATGTGCGTCCGCTCGCTGCTCGGGATTTTCTCGTTTGCGCTTTTTGTCTCTGCCAAAAAAATGTGATGACGTTGGAAAGGTAACCTAGATGCCATGTAAGGTTCGAATCAATTTTTAACAATTTCAAATATAGATTATCAGTAATCAAATTTACCTTGCAAGTAGACTACAAATCGAAATTTGAATCACTATTCTATATATTTGACACTATATAATGTATCGAGTAAATCTCGTCTTGAATACCAACTCGACCTTGAAGCGGCGCGTTCGGGACCAACGCTCTCAACAAACAAACGCACATTCAGCAACAGTATGATGCGAGCAAATGGCTACGAAGACAATGAAGAGTGCAGCGCAGAAGAGGGCAGCGACGGCTTTGCATCCGCGGGCAACATGCTGCGTTGTGGGTGTCCGCTCGGACGTCCGTGCACGTGCGAGATGGGCGGCAAGCGCACGCCTGCGAGCGCAGCAGCGAACTATGCGTGCGGCGAGTGCGTCAACTGCCGCTTGAACGCGTCGAAAGCAGCCAACAGCAGAAGAGCGTCGTCCAGCAGCAACAAGAGGCGGTGCATCCGCTACAACGAGTACATGAAGAGCCAGCAGTTTGAGACCCTGGAGCTGGGCTCCGACTGCGTGTTTCGGATGCGCCGACCGGACTGGGAGTGAGTGCATTATACAGCGATCGTTATGTCATACATAGAGAGATACATTGACTGTGGTCTTGCTGCTATGATATATAGCGTCAATGAGAAGAGTGTCTTCTACACCAAGATGCGGCAGCTACGGCTCGCGATGCGCGAGTCCCACGAGGCGTCGTCTGCGGTCATCGAGACGCAGAAGAAAGCGCGCAAGAAGCTCAACCGCGACTTGCTCAAGGCCAAGGAGGTGCTCAAGAACCTCGAAGAGCTCAAGTGAGCCAGCTGCATGCTCCATTATACCATACACTATGCATGGCTGTAATCGATGGTTCTCTAACACCATTCATTACTTGTCTTGCACTGTAGGAAATCCACGCCAAACAACACGCGCCGCACGGCGATCGACTTTTCGCATGTGGACTCGGACGTCTTTGACTCGTTCTCGAAGCAACTCATCCCCGTCGAGACGCTGCTGCCGGACGTGCGCGCGCGACTGGAGAAAGTGAATGCGCTCATCACAAAAGAGGAGAAGATCATCAAGGTCATCAAGCAGTATGTCGAGAACTTTGCGGCAAACAAACTGCAGCAGAGCGTACGCGATTTTCTACGACACCACCGCTGGAAGCGCCTCTGGAGCGATTTCAAAGATGACGCGCGACTCGCTGCAGCAGTTGAGATCCAAGCATTCTATCGAGTGGTGCAGGCGCAACGAGCGCGCTGGTTTCTCGCAGAACTGCGCCATAACCGCCGAAAAGAGCAAGCTGCTAGGACGATTTACCGGTTTTTCCAGAGCATTTGCGTCGCGCGCCAAGCAGATGCAGAGAATTTGGTGTTCGAACTTCGCAGAAAAGCTCAAGCGAGGAAAATGGGCGCGGTTTTATTGCTGGGGCAGATTTTTTCGAGGATTTTGTGCCGCGTGGTGTTGCTGAAATGGCGGGAGAAGCAGCGGCAGGCTACTGCCCACGAGCAACTGAAGACCACGGTGAGTCAATACTTATTGATGCAGCTTCGGAAATGGAAAACTTAACTTGTTGGCTACATTGCCTTCTCGCTAATGTTGCTGCTGCTTTGTTAAACAGAGAAGTGTGGTGACAATCCAGCGTATGTATCGAGGCTTCCGCGACCGCTTGTATCTGAAGCGCATTCGTCTGTTGAAAACGCTTTCAAGCCGCGTGCGAGAGCTCGTGGACCAATTTCTCGTGTCGGGCAACTTTTGGGGTTTCATGTTGGAGGTCGATGCCGATTATCGACGCTTTGAGCACGACAAGCGAGTAGAAGAAGAGAACGCGCTCACTTTTGTGTCGACACTGCTGAAACAGAGGAAGCTAGAGGAAGACCAGATGATGCAGGTATGTAGATACTAAGATACTAAGTAGGTGCGGGTGCGACTGGGTACGAGTGGGCTCTGACGATTTCTGTCAATTTTACTCATCGTCTGCCTAGGAATGGTTCACAGCATCGGCGATGCAAAGCCCGATTGTGCAGCGGGTGCGGCAAACACACAGCACGTACACTGATAGTGCAAGTCCATCGTCGTCGTCATTCGGATCTAGTGAGTCCCCAGCTTCCAGTGATAACAATGGTTCCTGGTCTCAAGCGCTACTCGAGGCCCCAATCACTGTGGATCTGATTGCGCTCAGTCCCAACAAACGCAAAGCGGACGTGTTCCCCGCGGATCTACCCCCGAAAGTGATTCGCCACACGATGGCAGAAGGGTTTGCATTCGAAGAAATTGTCGCAGTGCTGTGAGTGTAATTGATGGATCCCACTCTCTCACTCTCAAAAATAAGTTGCTCCACTACTAACGACATTTATATGGCCTACTTTGTTTGCCTCAGCCGTGGACTGCAGGCGCAAATGAAGGATATCAACGACGTGAACCTGGTTCTCAAAGCCCTTTATCAGCGTACACCACTTATGACAAACTCATGGAAATCGGAGCGAACGGTTCGACAAGAGGCGCATCCGCACTATGTCGCAGCTCAAGCCAGCAACATCACCAAGGCTACTCCAAGGCTTGCTGTCAGCTCAAAGCCACTGCTGAAGCCTGGAGCGAAATTGACTGGTGCAAAAGGGGTACTTCACTCGGCAAACAACCCTGTATCCAAAGCGAGAAAACCCTCAGAGCCGTTCATCACAGAGAACCTCGTAGACTCTATCCCAGGCGGGATGAAAGCGTCCATCGCCCGCATTGTACTTGTTGCAGCCATAAAATGCTTTGACCCCGACGCAGACGGTGGTGATGGAGCTTTCGCTTTACCCGAAGACTACACAAGCGATCCATTTCAGTCGTATTTGCGACTCGAATCGCCCCTGCTAAAGGTAGGAACTTCCCTGGAGATGCTGTCGCTGATATATAACTATTGCCTCAAAGCATTATTGTGGTTTGGTGTCAACAACAGATTCGGCGAGAGCATCAAGTGCTCGAAGCAGCAAAGTCTTTCATCCAGATATTGACTGAAAAGCGATGCTCCACTGGATACGACTTGCTCTACAATGTCCGCGGAGTGAACGAGTTGGTTTCCTGGACTATCCCAAAGCCACTCGCAGTCAGTATCTTTGACGTGATTGAGCAAATTCACCACCAAACAGCACGCGTGAGCAAGCGCAACATCCTACGAGAGATGTACATTAGCCCGAATTTCGACAAATTTCTTCACGAGCGGCAGTTGAAAGTTGCGGCTACTGTTAAAGAAGAGGTCACTGAACAAGCACAAACATCTCGACCATCAAGCCCAGCTGTCGATGAATCATTGAAGGATCAAATCCGAGACCGCCTTGAAAAGGACGTGCTGATGCTGCCAATTCAGAATACAGAACTCTCTGCAGCCAAAGTGCTCTTCAAGGCGGCATTCCTCGTGTGCGACCAGCTTTCGACTAGTACGTCCACTACCTTCGACGTCTTTCTTGATTCGCTGGTGGCGTATCAAATGAAAGACGATTCGCTCGCACTGAGGCAGTTGATCCGAGAACGAGTGGACATTGCCAAGCAGATCGCTGACGACTATGCCACATCGCTGAAAATCTCAGGAGTGAGGAGCGCCGCGGACCTGGTGGTACGTGATAATCTACGTTTGTCTACATTTCGGCTCGTACTCTGTTTTTATCCAGATAGTTTCTCTCGTTGTATCTGGAATGTGAAACAGGTTCGAGCGAGCCTTGTCGATTCCAAACTTGATCCGCCAATTGCCGCGAAAGTGAGCGAGCTGCTTGCTGGAATATCGACCCAAGTCGTGGAAGTAGAGACTGCAAGAAGAACGGCTTCCTCGAAAGCCTGGGTACCAATGAAGACCATGACAACACTTTTAGAAGCTCAAAATGTGTCCAGATCCACCGCTCAGCTATCACCATTGATCCGCCAAGGTCGAGCTGCGATCGGCACGCTTGCGAACGATGAAGTCGACAAAGTGAGGATTCCATTTTGAAAACAAGCAATAACAAAACTCTACGCCGAAGGAAAACAATTGTCGGCAAGTTCAACCAGAGAGCGTGGAGTCGAGCACCGCTTCTAATATGAGAAGACGATTGTGCTCCTCACTCGGGTGATAGTGAGCGTGGGAGCCGTGGGAATAATCATCGCCATGACTAGAAACATGCGGAGCCACTTCTTGGATTCGCGCGTGAAGACGTCCTTGAGTGCGCTGGAGAACGACTTTCACGCTGTTGTGGTCGTCAGAGCGTATTCCCGTCCGGTTTTCCTGCCAATCGAAAGTTAACAGAATTATTATCGGAGCAAGTCCATCGCATACAACGAAGCATCAATGCGAGTAGTCAAGCAAAGTACCTTGTCGCGGATGAAGAGAAAGCGAAGCAAGCTCGAGCAGCTCGCAATGAGGTCGGCTTGCAGCACCAAGTCCCGCTCGCTCGCTTGGAGAAGCACGTCGCGGAGTAAGTCTCCAATCACCCGAGTTGCGAAGGCTAAACAAGAAGTTTTCATTTTCAATGTGAACGTACAGATGAAAAGTTGGTTTGTGAGCTTTGGAGTTAATAATAAAATACGAGCAATCAACAGAAAACGTACGTGATGCCAGGTTTTCACCCAGTGTCGACCATGATCGGACGGTGTTGGCTCGGACTTCATCGACAAACACGGCGCCGACATTCGCGTACGGACACTTGAGAATTAAACTCCTCAGCAGATAAAACCTGAGATTCAGTAAGAGCACGAGTTGACAATAGAGATTGACGTCAGCATGAAGAGTTGATACAGGAACGCTACACAAAACAATAGACGTCGGCCTCACCTGTCATTGGTAGCCACTTTCGCGAACAGCGTTCGAAGCAACGCGAGCGCGAACGAGCGATCCGATGGCTCGGAACACGAGACCATAACGTTGGTGACCAGCTGGATTAGCGGCGTGAGCCAGTCTCGTTTCAGAAAATCTACCAGCAGCAGCCATCCAGTTATTCCAACTTGCCACATTTTCAGCGTGCAACATGCACCCACTTTGTGAACTTACCTGAGCATTTCTCCTTGAACGAAGGGAGATCTCTCTCGTCGCTGCTGTCTTCAGCAGAATGGTACGGAATCGTCGCGTTTGGTACAAAGTACAGCACTCTGGAGAGCAACTGGATTCCGTGAAGGCGTATCTAAGATAACAATAGAGCAATAAAGCACGGCGCGCTTAGTTGACACCAAGATGCTGACACTGCTAGATATCGGCGTACCTGCAGACTCTCTTCAGCTTGCAAGAGTGCCTGGATCGACGGCGCGATGATGAAAAGCCAGGAAAATGGAGAAATCACCGCAGAAAGCGGTGATGACGGTGGTCGTGGAACCAACGACGACTCACTCTGCTCCAACTCGACTAGCAGCACGTAGGCAAAGTTTCGGACCCCTTCAGCCGACCACGAAGCAAACTCATACTCTTGACCGGTCTCCGTGACGAAGTACTCGTACTCGCTGAAGTTCCACGACGCCGCAGTTGTTTGCGTGATGAGCTTGCTCCCATCATCTTCTTCCCCATCTTCGTCTTCTCCATCGTCATTGTCTTCTGAGCCAAACTCGTCGTCGCTCGTCCAGCCTAAAGACGGAAGCAGCATGCGACGGCATTCGCTCAGATCCTCGCGAAACCTGCACGTGGAGAAGATCACTTCGAGGCTCACACCACAGCCCACAATGTGCTCTGCCAGCCGAATGCGGAGCGCTGGTTTAGCAGAATATCCGTTAATTTGCAGGATGTCCGCATCGTTGCCCAGCAGGAACAGCAAGAACGCCACGCACACCGCTCGCTACCCAACCCACAGCAAGATACACACAGCGACGTCAATAATCACCAACAGATACACACCCAGTGACCCCAGAGTGTTCATGTATTGCAGTGCAGCGCACCTCTCTGGTGAACTCCTGTCCATCGCTCGCGATCGCGTTGACTCCGTTCTGCTGCTGCTTCGCTGCTCCCGGCAACAGCGGTTCTGCAAACTCGAGACAGAGCTCAATCGCCTGCAAGGTGGTCAGGTGCTGCGTTTGCGACTGCTCTTCCTCACGACTGTCAGCACCACAGCCACCGCCTCCTCCATCTTCTCCGACTTGCTTGGCAAACTTGAACACGTGACGCAGCACCGCTGCGAACGTGTCTTCGAGGAACCGCGAGCGCTTGCGCTGGATGTCGTGGAGAGCTACAGGCAGAAGCAGTGAAGCGCACAGCGGCGTCAGCAACATACATATTGCAAAAACAACAGTGAGCAGCTCTTGTCGTACACATACCTGTGTGAATCTGCGTGAATTGTGCGTGGACGTCCTCGAGGCGGCTCGCTGTGCGCAGCATCTGCAGCGCGGTCATCAGCTCATCGCGCGCCATGATTGTTGGCGAGCTTTTGCTTTTGAATGATGGCAATCTGCTGTACCAATAGAAATCCATATCTATTGGCAGAAAATATATTTGAAAGAATATTATAGCCAATTAAAACTAATTTGAAGTTGCAGAGGTGACTTTCAAGAAGGCATCCTATCGAAGTCAGCCCCGAATGTGGGAGAGCACCCCAGGCATAAAGCTGCCGTCGTGCCCTCTCAAGCGGCCGAAATCAACCGAGTCCGGAGGTACTTGGCATACACCCACTGCACAATCCCCATGTGCTTGATGCACGTGTCACCCTCGCCGATAGCGCCACAAGCACAGCCTTCGGAGCGGTGCGCATGCAGAAACAGCAGAACTTCGAAATGCCCATTTGTCGCACCGTATTGCAGCATCACATCCGCAGTACATCCTTCATTGCGATTCTCGTGCAGCCACTTGACAATGCCGAGATGACCATTCTTAGCAACCCTGTCCATCGCTCTGTGTGAACGCCCTTCGGTTCGATGCTGATGAAACCACTTCACAATGTCGAGATGACCCATTTCAGCAGCCTAATCCATCGCATCTCGTCTGCACCTTTCAAATCGATTCTCGTGCAGTCATTTGGCAATTTCCAGGTTGCCGGGAAAAGCTACCCCACCCATCGCGCGCATGTTTTCTTCAGTGTGATTCTCGTGGAGCCACTGCACTACAGTTCGAGATTCCCAGACCGCGCTGCTTTATTCATCGCCTCGGACTGCAGACCCACACGCCTCGGTGGTGGACCCCGCGTTCTTTGGATGGTTGTGCAACCACTGCAGCATCTGCAACTGACCAGTCGACACCGCGGCATCCATTAAGTGCGGGAGCCATGGTACTCGCTCCTGGCGACGCGAAAGCCACTTCAGCAACTGCATGTCCCCTGTCCTCGCAGCTTCAATCATCGGCAGATACGGCAACACATATGGACAGTATGCATGCAGCCACTCGACCATCTCGAGGTTGTCGTGCTTCACTGCGGACACGAGCCCTGGTGGCACTGGCACTTCCAGTAATACGGATCAACGCCAGCCGATATCCCCCGAACTGCTAAACGAGGGAGAAGCGACACGAGGTTGGCCTCACATGCGCGTGGCAGGCTCCAGAATTGCGGCAGCGCGTGGTCGAGAAAGTCGCTGATTGCTTCGACGCCATGTGGTAGTCCAGCGACTTGCTTGCGTACCCCGGGGTGACACAACGTGACCAGCACAGACGTAAGTGGAGGTGGCGGAAGCGGAGACGGCGATGGCTTCGACACTGCTGCGGAGGTTGCGGCAGCGGAAGTGTCACCCTCTTGGTCCTGTGGCCGAGACAAACAAGGAGATGAAAGGTGAGCTCCTTGTGCAGTTCTCCTTGACAACACGGCGGAAACTGTGAACTGAGGTCTCGGCGGGCCAACCTTCGCGCTTATTTTTGCTATCGTGCAACTGGATCAATTTGTCTAGAAGGCTAGGTCTCAAACTGTGACTCGACCTGAAATGTGAAAGAACGAAACCCCGTCTACATAGTATGGGATCTCGTCTACGTAGCCCAAATCAACATCAAACGATGTACTACAATGCCACGAGCACTCGTAGAACTACTTTGTACTGAAAATCAACAAGATACAGTAGATTACAAAAGAAATATGACTGACACCCGGAAATCTACTAGAGAATCAATCCCAAACTGTTTTTTCTCTAGCTACACGGTCGTGAATCCATACGACTCGGTGTCGAGAATCGCCAGCAGCACAGCCCGCAACTCGTCTTTCGTTCGATACGTTGGGATGTCCAGTCGGTTGAAGCACGCGTGGCTGGAGATGTACGGCGTCGTGCTGTACGGGACGCCTTTCAGCGCAAATGGACACAACCGTCCATCGTAGCTGGTCAGTCCGGCAAAACCTGCGAGCGGGACTCGTGAAGACCCAGTCGCGAACATCAACAAGCGGCGGCGTTGCTCGTTCGGCATCTCGCGCACCACCTCCCAGAACCACGCGAGCACGCCATTCCACTGCAAACTGCTCGAGTGCTTGGAGTTCACCTCCCAGTCGTCCACGTCGATCTCTTGCGTGCCGCACAGCAGGTAGTCAAACTCTTCGGCGTCAAAGAGCATGAGAAGCTCCTGCGGGATCACCTCGTAGACTCCTTTGAGCAGCATACCCAGCTGACTGGAGACGCTCTCAAACACCAGGTAGTGGAACTTGCGCTCCAAGTACTCGTGCTTGTTGGCGTCCGTGACGGCAATGTTGCGACCATCTGGGATCAAATCCACGATGACAATCTCCTCGCCTCGCTTCTCCGTCACGCTAAAGTCCAGACCCAAGTACTCGGCTCCAGCGTTGTCGTGCAGCCACACCAGACTCCTGTACACCTCTGGGTCCAAGTACTCCAAGTCACTGAACGTCACGGGAATGCCCAAGATGATCTTGATTAGTGGCAGTGACAGGTGGAACCCCCACACACCTCCTTCCAGCAGAGCGCGTCCGATCAACCGCCCCGCTGCAAAGTAGTACGCCAGATGCTCTTCCTCGCCAATGTCAAACGCAGAGTTGGAGTTGAGGTAGTAGCTCTGCTCGCTCTTGTTGGTGCACACGAACACGCGCAGCTGCTCCGACAGCAATAGCTCATTCACCTGCAGGAACCACTCGCGGTGTACACCGCCGGCGTCCACGCCGCTCTCATCCAGGAAGTTCACGCGCATGAACGACCGCACATGCTTCTTAGCCACACAGCTGACGTGGTCAATGGATTCTTCCAGCACGAAATTGCGATGCACCGACAGTTTGATGAACTCGTGCTCGACCGGAGCGATCAGCGAGGACGAGCTCACGACAAAGTGCGCGTACTTTGTGGGGAAGTCTCTGGAGGCGAGCGCGACGATCCCCGTTGCGTTTGCCCTCGACTTGAGATCTGCTACCATGAAGTCTACCTCGGAGGCGGAGACGACGTCGATCTTGAACGACCCGTCCATCATGGGGTTAATGGGCTTGGTTGTTGCTTCCTCTGAGGAGTCTCTATCGTCTGAACTGGGGGGATCTGCATTCGCACTTTCGTTGGAGACTTCATCAGGTTCTTCACACTGCGCGGGGCTCTCGTGCTCGTCAATCAGCGAGTCGACAGCAACTGCCGGCGGTAGGTCATTCCTATTATCATCAGCAGGGGCACTGGACTCGGAGCGCTCAAACACGACCACGTACCCCGGTTGCTGGGACTCGACACCGCGACCCGCGCCAACAGACTCGGATCCGACAGCGCCTCGGTACCAAAACATATTACCGTCGACATCCACTTTGCGCACCCACTGCTTGCGCTTGCTGGGCATTCACATCAAAACCACAAATCACAAATCGAGTCAGCATTAGGGGGTCCTGGTATCATGACCTACACAGACAGACAGACTTACCTCACTCGAAGCTGGAGCGCGGACTTGGTATGCGGGGCCACCGCCACTTCGCTCCCAGCAGCAACAGCTAGTCGCTCACTGCTACTACCGGTACCGCTCGCCTTGGTCTTCAATTTCGGGTTGCGAGCCACCTCCTCCGCACTCGGCTCCAGCGGCAGCTTCTCCCCACAGAGCGTGCAGAACGCAAAGCGCCGAAAGTTCTCGAACTCGCAACCGGGGCAGACGCGAAACCCCGCCGCAGCTTCTCTGTGTTGCACAATAATATACGCACATAGCACACCTCACTGGTTAGTTCATGCTCCCTTTCAATCGTAGCACACCTCCATTACGATGCATAACAGCAAGATTATAAAGCACTTCCGCTTTCATATGAATAGACAGACATACCGTGTTGCCGCGGTCACGCGGTGCTCGACCGAGTCACCACTGCAACAAATCCACAAAGCACAACAGCCAATATCATGCGTGTAAGTAAAGCGCACACGTCCGTCCATACAGAGAGACAGATAGAGAGACAGACGCGGCAAACGTACGCAAGCAGCGGCGTGTGAAGCTCGAAGCCCTTCTTGCGCCACCACGAGAGGAACGTGGCTACGAAGAGCACGAGCAGCCCCAGCAGCGGCGTGAGCAGCAGCGCGATCGAAAGCGCGCTCACCATCGACGAAAGCAGCAAGCGCAATTGAGAGGTGGATGCTGAGCTGCGTGGTCTGTCTGTGATTGCTGTGATTGCGCGAAGTGCTTGTGAGTTGATGCCGCTTCAACCGATCACGCTGTCTTCTTTAGAAGAGAGTCCAACTGGGCTAGGTTTTACCTGGAGCATCATCACGACGCTATCATGATCGGATTGTGGCTGCTTTCTTTTTTTTGGAAGCGTCTCGATTACCGGATTAGACAGGTGAGAACTCAACTGCAGAAAATAACTTACTTTGGGGTCTACACTGAAGTACCAACATCTACAAGGTGGAAGGTGGATTGCTGGTGGAAGTGGAGTGTGGCTGGGGTGTTCCGCGAAAGTTGACGAGTTTTCGTATTCTGAGAAGATGGCTGCGGGTGGCGAAGAATGAACCGAAGTGGGCAGAGTCACGTAGACGCGAGAAAACTTGTTGTAGCTCTGAGGGATCTAGCACGGTGGAGTGCTCAGAGTCAGCACCGCGGAGAAGTGCTCGAATATGGACTGCGACTGTTGTGTGTACCCGAACAAGCAGATACTGCGGCGGTATCGGCTAGCGTTGCTTGAATACGACTGCGTTGCGGTCCGTCCAGATAGCATGAATAGCAACAGCTCTCACAATGTTCCACAAAGTGAGAACAGCATCAGAGGCACTTGTCCAGGGTGGAGTAACACGTACAGTGCGGTAGAATGACGTGTTGCCAGGCAATCTGCTTCGTGAAGAACTGAGCCCAGTCTTGAATGAGAGGATGCCACACCTGTCCATAATGACAGCACTCAAAGAATAGATGGCGATCTGTTTCAATTCTGTTGCACTGAGGGATTGGACAGTAGAGTCGGGTTGGGTGGTCTTGAAACAAGAAGCTGAGTCGATAGCCTACCGAAACAAGTCGGAATGCCAGCCGGAACCGGAAATCCACGAGCACTGGCAGCAGAGGGCCTGTACTTGATGAATCTCCTGGCAGTGAGCTGTCCGATTTAATGCTATCAGGGCGGATTTCTGGAGGTTGAGACGCGCTCCACTTTCATCGCAGTAAATGCGAACAAGATCGAGCTGGTCGCGGAGGTTCTCGAGCGAGCTCGACAGCACCGTCAAGTCATCTGCAAAGTACAATCCTATCACAGCCTTGCCCAATGGAAGGCAGATGGCTTTGGTGGGTGCTTGCCGAAGAAGTTGTCCCAGTGGCTCGATGCACAGTAGAAAGAGGAAACAGGAGAGTGGATCACCCTGTTTAACCCCTCTCGTTGGTCGAATGCTTCCGTGTAGACTGCCATTGAGTTGGAGTTTTGCCACCGGGTTGTTGTAGAGCAGGCGAACCCAGTTCACAAAAACGGAGCCACAGTTCATACGAAGGATTACGTTCTCCATGTAGGTTCAGTCCACTCTGTTGTAGGCCTTTTCGAAATCCAAAAAGAGTACGAAACCTTCGAGGTTGCGACTGGAGATGAACTGCTGGGGATCTTTCAGAAGGCGTACGTGGTGATGGAGCGAGCGCTTTGCAATGAGCCCCGCCTGGTCTGTGTGGACTAGCACATCGAGCAACTCGCGAAGTCTGTAGGCTAGCACTTTTGACAGAATTTTGACGTCAACTTGCATAAGCGCTATTGGGCGGTAATTGCCTGGGTCAGCGCGTGGCCCTCTCTTGTGCAGCAGAACCGCACGCGACTTCCGTTGGGAAGGTAGTAGCGTGCCCCTTATAAGCTGGTAATTGAACACTATTGAGAGTATCTCGCCGAACACGTCCGGGTCGATCTTGTAAAAAGCAGCTGGTAGACCGTCCAAACCTGGTGACGATCCAGATTTCATGTGTTTGATCGACTCGGTAAGACCTGTCGCTGTCACAGGCTCTCATAGCTTGGAGGATTGAGCTGTCGAGAGGCGCTTTTCGATGCTGCAAAGAAGATGCGCTGAGCAGCACCAAGTGAACCAAGTGATCTCCGGCACTGCGTGCCTCAAAGTATACTACTGAGTGGTAGTACTGGCTGTTCATGCGCTCGGACAGGAGAATGTAGTCAAGTCTGGTCTTGCGGGGCTGCGGTCCTGAGTAGACGCGATCGTCGGGGTGATGAAGCCGCCAGACATCCATGACTCCTAGCAGTGCAAGCCATTCATGGCACGCGATCCTCCCTTGGACATTAAAAGTCCTAAGCGGCGTGGCGTCGACACTGGGTTCCAAAGCCAGGTTGAGGTCACCCAAGACGAAATGCAGTGCGTCGCCTTCAAATCCGTCAACTTGTAGAGATCGAAAGAAAGACTCCTTGAGCCGCGGCTCCACTGGCGCGTAGACATTGTGGATATATAGTGGTGTCCTGTCCACGACGTTGGTGCTTTCTTTTTATGACAAGGAACAACGAGCTCAATTGATCCACACAGTTCTGGTAATTGAAAAGGAGTCACTCCTTGTGTCCAGACCTTCAACGATGGATGCTTGCTCACGACATTTTTAGCCAATCGAATTTCTCTAATTTAAAAATAAGATAATAATTGGCTTATAAACGTGTTTCTATATTTTTAATAGCCAATCACCCACTTCCAATGGCATTCTTTGTTGACACAACTTCAAGGTGACGAGGCGAATGATAAAAAGATCGCGAAAATGTGGCTGATACATACACCATGGTGTCCCGTGCTCGTTAAGTATCAACCAGCCCATGCAGAATGAGGGAGTTCGTGTTACCTCTGCATCGCTGGCAGAACCAACTTGACCTTCACCTGAGAAGAGCCCAAGAGGTTCACAGCCAAGGTGACATCAGTCGTGCGGATGTGCGCATTGACGCTGAAGGGCACTGACATTGCAGGTCATGCTGCAGCAACTCGTTTCCGGATTCGCGCTGCTTCTGCTGCGAAGCGACGAAAACCGGTGGTGTTCATGGACAGCACGCAGACTTAGATGCGCTCCTCACAGCCACGCTCTACCCAGCAGCAGGTTAGTTCAGCTTGATCGTCTGAATTCCATTCGGTATGTCTCCGAAGTCCGAACACATGCTGTGTGCAATTGCGAAGCGCATTCCATTCCACATTATCTGTCAATTGCTCTGTATCGGAATTTCGTTTGGGGATATTGAAGTGCCTCGATGTCGAGCGAATGCTCGAGGATTCAGTCAAGAATGACTGGCCAAAGTTTGATTTGTTTCATACTGACGACGGCAGTCACTCACTCTTGAGCTTAGAGCTTGATGGTGGCAGACCTGAAGCAGTCGGAAATCGCGATTTGGCAGTCTTGATCGTCCATGAGCTGGCGTATTTCGCTGCCAACACTGTCGCAGCGAGGCAAAACGGCGAAATCTGCGAATCCACAAACGCGTCCAGCGCAGCACAGAGCTCGTTCTTCACCCAGGTGCCTGGTAATTCTCCTTTCGAGCACCCTTGTGGTGAACTATCACTTGTACCGGTATCGCCATAGTGATGCTGCACGAAACTCAGCAGGCTCGGGTTCCCCTTTTCAAGCGCCGGCATGTACTCTCGCGCAAAGACTCGAGTCCACCAGCGCTGCGGATCGCTCTCCTCGCTGGAGACAAAGTCTGGAATCTCACGACCCCAGGACGTGTTCAAGCGCGTAAAGTCGCAGTAGTAGAGCTGAGCGCGGATCACCTGGGGCGGTGCGTCTGGGAACGGATCGCGACTGGTGTTCAGCATGTTCTTGACGTCCTGAGAGCCTTCGAGCAGCTTGTAAATGAGGTGCACGACCCACGGAGCTCCCTGGTAGTCGTCTAGAGCGACAAACCACATTTGCCAGTCCAAACGAGGCTGGAGAGGCATCACAACGCGGGGACGGTCGTACTCACCGCCAGGTTTGAACTTGAAATGGTACACTCTCCACGCTGGACGAGAAGATCCACAGGTTGGCGAGCGTACTCATCACCAGGTAGACGATCCCCACGAGAACGCTGAGTCTGGACGAGCTCTTTGGTCGCTGGGTCGTAAGGAAGCAAATCATTTGCCACATCGAGACAATCACAATCGTTATCGCCGCATAACTGACCGAGACTGGCAGAACTCTTGCGATCCATGCTTGAGTTTCGTCTCGGGCGACCCACTGAGGAGAACGAGCACTTGGTCCCTCTTCCTTTGTTGACTCAACATTGACATCAAGAGCAGCGAGAGCCATGACACCCGCCAGGCTGTTGAAGAAGTTGCAGTTGCCTGTGGGCATGATGCCGACCTGGAGCAACACCTGGGAGGCAGCAGCGAATCTCCGGAGCGTCAAGTGCGGGGCAAGGATGAAGAACGTCCACGGACCTTCCAATAGCAGGGTGACTGCGACTGCGAGTCGATTGGTGATTGGTTGTTGAGCACATTTCACGTTAGCAATTGCCAAACACTAACACTGCCTAAACAGTCTAGCTGGGCACGTACTGGCAGCTGGTGCGCGTACCACACGAGTGGCAGTGGGAGCGATTGGGTCGCATAGTGGAACTCCAGTGCTGTCAGTCCCAGCCACGTCGGACACTGCGACTGGATCTTGACGCTCCCGGACATGAACATGAACTTGAAGAACAAGAAGCGCAGCGCCCATGTGCCTGCGGCCGGGGTCTCGAAAGTGTCCACTAGAGTTTGCTCTCGGTCGCTTTGGATTTCCCACCGTGCAGCAACCCAGATTGCCAGGAAGCCCACTTCGAGCAGGAGCGAGTCCCACTGAAAATGCATGAACGTCTGTCCGCACTGCACGACCGACAGGTAGCAGAGCCATACGAATGCTATTGGTAGTGCGCTTCGCCAGCTGGGGCTGCATACTCCCAGCAAGGAGACGGTCATCCCAGCGAGACAGATCACCATCATGAAGCTCAGGGACCATTGGAGCGGCTCATACAGCCACACGAGCGTCGGATACGAGAGAATCTTCTTAAAGCTCGAGGAAGTCGCATGGAGACTCGAGTTTCTTTCCACCAGCCGGGCGAGATACGCTGCAACAGGCTCCAAGCCATCGCTACCATGTTTAGGCACATATAGAGTGGCATTGAGTTTGTATCGAATGAGAAAAAGCGAGCAGTTTTTGAAAAGAGCAGAAAGATTTGGAGCACTTACTCGCCGTATAAGCCGCGAATCTGTGTGTGAATAGACGCGAAAGCGGTCGCAAACACCGCGCAGATCGCCCGCAAGAAGCGCGCGCGAGGGAACCGGAGCGGCATTGATTGGACCAGTGTATCTATCTGTTGGAGAGCTCTTCACAAAATTGACAAGCATCGTTTGGGTCGATAACATGTGGACCACACAAGATACGTTTATATCAAATTATTATGAAAGGCACCGAGAATGTCCACATTTCCTATTTTTTTGGAAAATATAGAATTCAATGAGAGCTCAAGCTGATCGCAATGCCTGTTTCCGCCTTCGATCCAAGGGCTTCATG
>JAASGK010000545.1:0-21327 GCA_023334195.1 Globisporangium emineosum
CTGCCTATCGGCGACGTCTTCTTCGCCATGCAGTGGCTTCTTGAATGAATGAATGGCTAATACATCGCTGGTAAATTACATTTGGGCCGTGTATTTTACATGTGTATTTCTCAACATAGGATCTCGCGTATTTGAAATCCAGGCATATGATTGGTCAATACCGAGATGTATGTCTTAAGATAGTGTAGAGGAAATACGGTACCAGTAAATTTACCGTAAAAGCCAAAACAAAACTCATTTTTCCTCAAAAGACACACATTCGTGTGGATATTGTTTCTGTGGGGTTAATTATTAACAGGATTGCGGTAGACGATTTTAGCCCACGAATGCTGTCAGCATTTTGGCACTTCTCATCAGCAAGAGAAAGGGAAGAAGTTGCAGAAAGCGCTCGCGTTCGGGGTGCGTGCGATTCGCTCTCTTACTGTGGAAAAGCAGCGACGCCTGCGACTGCCACACGCACAGGTAAGTGCGGCTGTCTTGTCTGTGCGGGTCTTCGACACGCCTGCTGCATTCTGTCAGAATGAGTCTCCAGCAATCCTCCGTGCTCGTGGACCGCGCGCTCGTGACGCTGTGCACGGAGCTGCCCGAGTCGCTCGGCCTGTACAACACGGTGAAGGACCAGCTCAGCCTGAGCGCGATGCGGTCGGTGCCGAACCTGGAGAACCTCGTGTTCGAGTCAAAGAAGCACCTGATCATCCGCGACTGGATGCGCTCGTACCAGCCGAAGGAGGACCAGCCGTTGACCAACGAGATCTCCATGGACACGCTCAAGCAGACACTGCGGGAGGAGAAGCGCAAGAGCGCGAACCACGCGCGCGGCATGAATGAAGACATGATGCCGTCTTCAACGGGTCCGGCATCGTCGGCAGCGCACGCGCAAAAGAAGAAAGACAAGCGCGACAAGAAAGAAGCTGCCAAGAAAGCTGCCAAGGCGAGCGGGAACGGCAAAGCGAAGGCGAAAGCGCCAAGAAGCAAAGACAGTAGTGACAAATCCAAGAAAGACAGAAACAGTAGTAGCGGCAAAGCAGCGTCGAAGAGAGTGCGCAGACACCGCGACTCAGGCGAGAGTGAGAGCGAGGAGTACGACTCGTCTTCGAGCTCGTCCGAGAGCTCCACATCATCGTCCAGCGATTCCGATCGAGAGGAGAAAAAATCCTCGAAAAGCGCACAGAATGCCAGCAAAAAGAGAGCCAAGAACGCGAACAACCTGCCGCCTGTGGAGCTAGTGCTCTCTTCTGACGAAGACGACGAGCCCAACGACCTGTTCGACACGGAGGACCCGGACGTGTACGAGGTGGAGAGCATCCTCGACAAGCGCAAAGGCCGGTCTTTCGGTGAGCCAGACATGTATCTGATCAAGTGGGTCGGGTACGAAGAAGCCACGTGGGAGCCCGCGGAGAACGTGTCGAAAGACCTCATCGAGGAGTTTGACGGGCAGCCCGTGCGCGAGAACGAGTACATTGTGGAGGAGATCCGCGACCGCAAGAGCACGCGCGACAAGGAGACGAAGCTCAAGACGTTCAAGTACCTCATCAAGTGGGTCGGCTACGACGACCTCACGTGGGAGCCCGCGGAGAACCTGCCGCACAACCTGCGCCGCAAGTTTGACCAGAAGTTCGAAGCGCGCAAGCGACGGAAAACCAAGTAAACCGCCAGCCTTGTGGTGGTGGTGGACGATCCATTCAGTGGCTCTGCCAGACATAGTGAAGTCTATCAGTGAAATGAGAAATGGTCAGTGAGCGAGCGAGCGGAGATGCGTGATACTGAAGTAGGTTAAGAAAATCGTCAATCAATACATGAATTTTTGCAAACCCCTGTTGAAGGGCGAGGATGAGAGATGCTTGCATCGAAGTGAATGCCCTTTGGCGTAGCAATTTCAGATAAAGAAACCACGGGCATTTCTGTATTCCTTCGTATTTGTTTCTCTTTGTTATCGCCTTCATTCAAAACACACCAACTATACACACTGTTGCTACAGCACCTGAGCACAGGCATCTGGGATTGTCGCCTCCGTTGAGAAGAAGACTCGCTCTTAGATGCCACCTTTCTGGATCGGCGCCAGTGGCAGCGATCCGGGCTTGCGGTTGCCGATGCGCTTCTTGATCTTGTGCGCCTGCTCCGGGTCGGGCTTGAGCGAAAACACAGACCGCGAGCTCTTGAGGTACTTGTTACGACCATTCTCCTCGCGAATCAGACTCTCGAGCACCACGTGCGGCGCGACCTGGCGCCGCGACCCCTTGCGCGCATTCTTGAGGCGGTTCAGGTACCGTCTCGTGCTCGGCAGCTTCCTCTGCAACCGACTGCCCGTCTCATCGTCGCCACCAGCCGCAGCAGCGTCACCCGGACCACCACTTCCGCTCAAGCTCTTCTCGCTGGTGCTGCTATTCGAGAGTGTGCTCTGCTGACGCGACATCGTGGGCTTCGCCTGCGCCGCGGACACCGACGACGCTGCTGCGGACGAGTCCACTCCCTGCTGCCACGCCTTGCCGCACGACTCGTGGAACGCCTGGCCCGACATGACCATCACCATGGACGTCACCAGGTTCCACTTCTCGCCGCTCACCGACCCCGAGTGCGCCATACCAAAAGGCGGCTTCGAGAGCATCACGTTGCAGTAGCCACACGTGTTGGACGGTGGTCCGTAGCACTTGGACTTGGCACGCTTGAGCGTCGTGATCTGGTCGAACAGGTCCACGCTGATAAGTCCGTTTGCAGTCTGGTAGATGTTCTGCTCGTAGTTGTACGTATCCAGCATACCAAAGATTGTCGGGCGGAAATCGCCAAATTCGCCCTTGCCATGCTCGTTAGTGATCTTGAACAAGATCGACTTGAGCGACACCGACGACGCCATGCGCTCGAGGATGATACGGATCAGCTCGTTCAGCGCAACCTGGAACGCTGTCTGCGCACCACCGCCGCCGCTACGTGTCGTGATGCGCGCGGTCGACTTGGAGCTCACGGCGCGCTTGACCGCGTTCTGAATGCGCAGCAGCTTGTCCAGCAGAGTGAACCAGAGCTTCTCAGCCTGGTCGTCGCGGTTGCGAAGTGAGTTACGCTGACACATCGCGAGCGCCACCTCCAGCGTCTGCATAGCGTCTCGTCCTTCGGGGATGCTCTCAATGATGCTGTCATTCTGCTGGTGTCTTCCTAGAGCCGTCGACGCCGAGGACGCACCGCCAAGCAGTGCATCCGAAGTAGATGAGGATCCCGCGTTGTAGCCGCGGAGCGCAGGCTTGAGGATCTTAAGCTTCTGCTCAAGACTCTGCAGGATGAGCGTCAAAGCGCCAGTGACGTCGCCCGTGCGCTCGAGCAAGTACGCCTCGGCGTCCGTGATACTGAAGTCCTTGCAAAGCTTCAGACACGCCTCCACCTTGTAACTGTCATGCGACTCCAAGTACGGGAAGACGCCCGCAGGCTCGTACTCGCACGAGAGGCGCACGAAGCGCTCCTGGACAGCTGGATCATCGGCGATGCGCAGCTTCGAGCGATCGAGCAGCTCCTTCACCAAATCAGCTTCTTCGCCCAAATCCGTCTTGTTGTTACCAGAGCCCATCAAGATGAGTTTGAGGTAGAGGAACTCGAGCTTGGCGCCGTCCTTGCCCATGGAGATGAACTTTTGGATCACCTTGTTGTTCATGTTTGGGAACTGACCAAGGATCAGCACCACGAACGAGTAGTTGTCTGCCGCCATGAGCGCACCGGCATGCGTCAGCACTGCGTCTTCAATCACCTTTCGTCGAATCGGGTTCACGTTCGCAGAGTCAGGCGCGCTACTCTCGACATCTTCGTCCACCAACTTGTCCGTTTCTGAGAACAAGAAAAGAAAACAAATGATTAGTCACAAGGCTATAGAACAGCAACAACAAAGAGCACCGAACGTATCGTACCAACGCGGATGTAGCTGAATGCGTTCATGCGGAACTCATGGTCGTCGTCTGCCAAGTACGACGCAACTGCTTGCGAGAAATCGTTTTTCTCCTTGTACAAGATGACCGCGGCGCGGTTCATCTTCTCTTGGATCACGCTCTTCAACAGCTCCGTGTGGTTGTAGCAGTCCTTGTTGAGCTTCTGCAGCAAGCGCACGAGCATGGCTTGACGTCCAGCCTTGTCAAACCCTTCCTCTTGTGAAGCAGCAGCAGAGTTTTCTGTATTAGCAGCGCTGCCAGAGAGCAACGACGACGGCCCAAGCGCCAAAAAGTTCATGAGCGAGTCCATCATGGATGCACCGTCGCTTGGGCCAGCAGCTTCGCCAAGTGCTTGTGCACGTGCATCGGCATACTCTTGCGGGTCGATCGAGCCTCCGCTCAACAAACGCGCTTCAAACATGAAGAAGTGACCGTGTTCCACAGAGCTGAATCGAGACGAGTCCTTTGAGTTTCCAAAGATCACTTCGGCGAAATCCAGCACCATCGACAGGCGGCTCGGGCACTTCGCGAGTCCTGCGTTTCGAGCCGAATCGTATCGACTGGTAGGGCGGCTCGTGGCTTCTTTCTTCTCGCCTTCGAAATCCACGTTCGCATCGTCGAAGAAGCGCGCCATGATGTTGAAAAACTCGCGCGCGTCCAAATTCACGAGCGTCATAAGACGAGGAAAGATGAGTGGGTTTGCATCCACCGTCTTCTCGAACAGGTGGTGGCAGATCTGAGAGCGCACTTTCCCCACATTCTGCGGCGCAATCAACTCGTTCTGAGGGAAATTTCTCCCACTCAGCGAATACGAAATGTACAGCAGCAACTTGTATCCGTACTGGCGGCGGCGGCGCTGCGCTGACAAGAGATCGTCGCTCGATGAAGCCTTCTGAACAATCGATTTCACGCTTCCACGCGCGGTGCCACCAAAAGTCGACGCCAGACTGCTAACTCGACTTCCTGTACTTCCTGAGCGGCTCACAGCTGGGGATGGCTGAGCAACGACCTTCTTCTCACTTGTGCAGGCTTCGAGGAGGACGTCGATTGGAGTTGTGTAGTCGTTCAGTCCTTCGTTGTAGATGTAAATCAGCGCCGAGTATAGTTCGTGGTCATGGCAGAGCTTCAGCATCGTGTCCATATCCAGCTCAGCCACATTCAAATGAAGGATGCACTGCTCGACTTGAGGAAGTTTGTTGTTCGCGCTGTAGTGGCGCACAAATTCTTGCATCGCAAGCGGCGAAAGACTGCGGAGCTTCTCCGACAAGATGTAGGGCTCAAGGAGCTCCACGAACACATCAGACTTGCCCGCCTCTTTGAATCTGTTGAAGATCTCCCCAAACAGCAAGTCCGTTCGCCCCACAATCGCGCAGTACTCGATGCAGACTCCAGCGAGCATCTGGTAATGGCTCTTTGCGAGATCAAGCTTCAATCCGCTCTTGCTGAAGGCGGAGATGCTGCTCCCAATGTTTGTGGACGAAGATGGCGCATTCGCAATCGCCAGACGTACATACTCCATCAACAGATCAGCGACGCGTTCAGCAACACTGATAGGCACAAAGTTCTTTGTCACCTGGCCACTTCTCGCTTTCTGGAGCGTTTCTTCCAGCTTCTTGGCGATCTCAGGAGGGTACGGATCCTCACCGCAAACCCAGCGCACTTCATCAGCGCTCTCTTCGTGGCGGAATACATCTTCTTTTTCACCCGTGCGCTGATTTGTCTGGCACATGTGCAGAATGTCCACGAGACACTGGTCGTTTTGCTTGTCACGGAAGAACACTGGCGGGAAACGATCACGCACGGCGCGATCTGCAGCCGCAATCTTGAGTCCTTCGTAGTGGTCAAGCGCCAACGCAAGGGCTTCCAGCCACTCGCCTTCATCGACAAGAGTGTCGATACGCTGTGTCCATGGTTGCACTCTCGCTGTCTGGAGCTCCTTCAAACCCAAAAGGTACAGAATGTTGTCGCAGCCGCGGAAACTGTTGGAGAAACTTCGCGCATTCTTTCCACGATACGAGGCGAACACCAGCTCAAGCGACGACACATCCACGATTTCCAGCTCTTGACGAGACATCACATCGTACACACAGATCTCGTCGTTCGAATTCAGATACACGACGACTTGGTCGCCGAGCCACTGGATCGCCATGATGTCGTTCGAGCATTCGATCTGGTCATGCTCCTCGAACGTTGGCCATCCATGACGGGAATGCGAGTGGTTTTGTCCTCCTGGGAAGACGACTTCGAGGAACTGGACGTGGTTTCCCCATCCGCGAGAGAGCACTGGAGCAAGAGCTCGAGAGCTGCCTGGGAACGAAATCCACGCAAACGCGAGTGATGGGAGTACCGGATCATCTGGGGCAATATCATCGGGACGTACCCAGCGGTACAACACTTTGACTTCCGGCTCAATGGCGATGATGAATGTAACTTTCTCGCTGCTCAGAGCTGCCAGGCAGTATTGATCCGTCAGGTGCGAGATTTTCGCGTTTCCTGCAGATTGCGGGAGTACTGAGATCGACCGGATCTTGCCGACCGAGCCGTCGTAAATCGGATCCACGTCGACAACGTACACCATGCCCATCATCTTGGAAAAGTTGAGCTTGTTCACGATGCCGCTGCAAACACAAATCCGTTAGCTATACGAGAGAAGCACACAAAGCACCTGGGAAAATGAGGGACGTACTTTGTGTCGGTGGAGAGAAGAACAGCTTTCTGATCCTTTAGGAAGCGCAGACCCACGACAGGGTTCTCGTGCGCATCGGAGACCGCCTTGAGCGACGTGCCTTTGATCATGTCCCACAGGACGATGCGTCCGCTCTGGAAGCCACACACAAGGTAGTCGCTGCCTGGCGACACATCGATAGCCGTGATCGAACCGTCGGTCTCTGCGTCACTCGTGTTTCCCAGCACTTGGCGAATCTGAGAACGTTCAACAGATATAAAAACAAGCAGATTAGCATGTGAGAAATAGCAACTTCAACCTGCAGGAACAGCAGACGCGTACATTCTGAAAGTGATCAAAGATGATCACGAGCCCCTTGGACGTGCCAATCGCGATAAACTTGGAGTGGATCGCCACGACCGTCGGCGATCCGGGGCCAAACTCCTTGAACTCTATGTTCTTGCGCAGCTGACGGCTGATCGCCTCCATGGCTTGTACTTTCACGACGCCCGTGGATTTCCCCTGCTTCTTGTCAGCTGCAGCCCCGTCCGCGGACGTGATGGCGATGATCTTCTTCTTCGCTTTCGCCTTTGAGGATCCGTCCGCTTTCTTCTTGCTGTTGACGTTCTTCGTTCTCGCATTCGCGCGCAGGCGGCGCTTCACCTGCAGCGGAGAGATCAACTCCACGCCGACACAGCTCAGCAGCTGCTTCTCGCGCGCTTCCGCGATCTCCAGCGGGCTTCGGAACTGCGAGCTCGCCGCGTTTGCTGCACCCGTCACGATCGCCGCATTGCCGCCGGCATTCATCTCGGTCAGACTCTTGGCGCGATCCAGCTTTTTGCTCGCGGCGGTGCCAATCGCAGCCCCACCGACAGCCTTCACGACCTCCATGCCGGGCACGGGGGCGATCGAGAGCGTGAACGTCGCGGGGGAGAAGAAGAGGTCGTCGTCGGGCGTGTTCCCCTCGGCGCTCGTGGCCGCGGCAGCGGCGCCATTTGCGGTCGCGGAAGCCAGCTCCTCCTCGCGCAGGATGTCCTCGAGCGTGATGGAGCTCAGGTCCACGTCCCCGAGGTCGTCGTCGTCGCTGTCCACCAGGAGACTCTCGATGGCGCTCATGGCTCTCTCTTATGTGCTCGTGTGCTTGGACCCCTCTCTCTCTCTCTATGGATCGCCAGAAGCCTCCGCTTCTTGTGCTTCTTCTTCGCTTGTGATTTCACGCAAAGAAGGGGAAGTTACGATGATGCTTCTATAGAGGGAGAAGTGGAGGAGGAGAGACACGTGTGTTCTTGTAGAGAGTTTCATTACAATGCCCCATGGGGGTTTGCTTTTGTAAACATATATTACTGTACATTCTCAGCATATAGATGTTGTTGCAACAGCTTTATTGGCGCGCGCGCTGATCCAAACGCCAAGCCAAAATGGAGGAGCGAAGGGCAGATGGAGGCCCCGCGAGCCTCAAACGCCTGGTCACCGCGGTCGACGGCTTCGTGGCGCAGCTGCAGTGCGCGATCTGCCTCTGCGCGTACGCGAACCCGTCGTCCCTGCCATGCAACCACTGCTTCTGCGAGGAGTGCATCCACCGCGCGCTAGAGCTCAAACCCGTGTGTCCGATCTGTAAGGCGCCCGCCAAGAAGCGCAAGCTGCGTTACGACTCGATGATCCAGCAGCTGCTGCACGCGACCGAGATACTCAATGCGCCAGTGGAGGAAGCGATCGAGAAGAAGAAAGAGGAGGTGAAGAAGCAGGGCGAAGACCAGGAGATGAAAGCCGAAGATGTGGATAATGACGCGGTGTTGCTGCTGGAGGAGAAACCCATGCCGAGCATCAGTTTTAATAACAGCACTGGCAACGGCACAAGTGCAAAGCCCAATGGTATCCCAGAGTCGGCGAAAAACAAGTTAGAACCCAAGCAGAATGGCCATCGCGCGCGTATCGATTCGGAAACAGTAGAGGCAGCAGAGCGAACGAGACGACGGGCCAAAGCAAAGCAACCAGCGGATGCGGTGACGAACGGCAACAAATCTGTTGGTGAAGACGAATCCGAAGAGAAACAAGCAGACGAGCGCCTGGTGGACGAAGTGCAGCCTGAATCCATTGGAAGTGCGTCCACTGACGACAACTCGGAGGAGGCGAAATCAGAAAAGCCAACGACAAGACCCACGACGCGTCGCCGACAGGGAATGGGGTCCATGGTCTCGACTTTCCTTTCTGGGACCCGACGAGCAGAGGGTGCGGCGGCAGCTTCAGAAACAGCAGCAGCAGCAAAAGGTAAGTCCGAGCATCAAGCTTCAGCAGCAGTTGCCACTGTTGAGACGTCGGAGCTAGCGAAGACTACCAAGGCAACTGAAACAGCAGCACCTTTAAGCGAGCAATACCCGCTCAATGGACCGTTCGCCAAGAGCGAGGTTGTGGACGTGGTCAATAGAACATGGCGTGGGATCAACAAGTCAGGAGGCGCTGCACGGATCATGAAAGTCAACAGCGGTGCGTCTGTTGCCATTGCTGCTTATGACCGCACTCTGGGCTTCATGCATGTTGACTACTTGTTCTCTACCTACTTGTGTTCGATTGCAGATAACACATACAATGTCAAGTACCTCCTCGAACAGCGAGTAGAGAACAACGTCCCAGACTACTTTATCAAGAAGCCGAACAACGAGCTCACTGCAGATGTGACCCCCGGTCGTACGGTCAAGCAGCGCCAGCGACGACCCACCAAGTATGACACGCTTTCGAGTGAGGAGAAATTAGCCACTTCGCTACCGACAGGTTCTGCGCGGGGGAAGGTTTCTGGGAAGAGTAAGGGCTCTGGGAAGCGCAAGAGATCCGAGATGGTGTTTCTCTCCTCTGGGTACGACGAGAAAGGAGCCAAAGAGATTGAGAAATGGTCCAAGATCCTGGATGCAGAGATTGTAGGCAGCTGGACGGACCAAGTGACGCACTTGATTGTCAAGTGTGTCGCTGTAGAGAAGGAGAGCGACGGTGGCAGCAATGAAGGTAACGGTGGTGGTGAGAAAGCAGAAAATGAACAAGATGCTGCCACTGGTCAACTAGGGACCCCCGGAAAGAGGGAGCTCTTCAGTGACACCAAGAGATCTGTGGAGCGTTGGGTGAAGATTCGGTCGATGAAGTATCTGAAGGCGCTTGTCGGAGGCAGGTGGATCGTCAGCGAAGAGTGGCTTCAAGGTACGGAAGTAGTTTGCATATATTATTGCGAGCGTTTTTGCTAACATCGTTTGGTCTCTCTCTTTACGTGTGAATGCATTATGTAGCTTGCGCTGCGCATGGAGGGCACGTCAGTGAGGCTGATTTCGAAGCGGATGGTCACTTAAAAGGCCGAAACATTTACGATGCTGTGCGACGGTCTCGCAAGCGTCGCCAGGAGAACCTGCAACTGAGCCCCGCAGGAGCAGACCCTGCGGTAATCGGCACCAAGCTCTTTGAAGATTTCTGCTTCCACCTCGTGGGTGACTTCCTGTCGCCGATGCCACCGCAAAACGAGCTGGACACGCTGCTGAGCATCGGGGGCGGGAAGCGTATTCGCGAGCTGAGCAACATTGCGGGAGAAATGGCGAAAGAGGAAAACCAGCACCGTCGGCTAGTGATCGTGAGTGACCGAATTAACCCCGTGGGGCTCCGCAACGCGGCCAAGCACCTCCGGTCGCTCCCGGAGGTGAAGGTACTTTCGAACGTGGCGATCGTGAACTACCAGTGGGTGCTCAACAGCATCAGCGAGGCCAACCTGCGGCCGCTAAAGTGAAAAGCAAGCAGCACGATCAACGTGTTAAAGAGACAAAACAAAATGGGCATTCTGCTTCTGTATTTAATAATAATTTTGATAGACAACAAAGCAAAATGCACACACACACACACACACACACACACACGCGTGTGTCTTTATGGTGACTAGGAACGCTGCTCTTGATTAGCTGCTGGGATAGCTGGAGCTGCTGGTGCTGGAGTCGCGTCGGAACTTGGTCCTGGCGGAGGTTTTCGAAAACACTGGTACATTCATTGTACAGAGAGAGTTTGGTGAGGCGTGTGAAATTGGTTCAGGTTCAATTCAGAGGCTGTGCGAAATAACAGTTACTCACCACAACCAGCGGTTTGTCCTTGAGCACGACGCCGTGGATCTTCTCGAGCGCTCTCACTGCCAAAGGAACACTCGGATATTCGACAAACGCCTGGGACTTCATCCTGCCTTCAGTGAAATGCCGGATCTTGAGCGCACTGTGTAACATGTCGAAACTGAGTCAAACGTTTGGGAACCACGCTTTACCGCAACAACAAATTCAGATTTGCATACCTCAAGCTCACGTCCGCAGGCACAACCGCCCCAAACACAGAGAGCAAGTCGCGCTCATCGATATCTTTTGCGAGGTTCTTGATGTAGATCGTTGCAGAAGGCTCGCCCCGTTGGTAATTTTTCATGCACTTCTCACCAGCGAACGCTAAGCAAAGCACAAAAGTATGGTTGAGGTCAGCTTGCTGTGTTCACCCTACCTAGTATCATTAGACATCTCCTCAATAAGGCGCCGTACCTGATGGTTCGAGGCGGCGAGAGTCGAGTTCCTCCATCGAAAGAGTCGACGGGCGTGGGGTATCGTCACTTGCAATCGTGCCACCTTCGGTATCCTCACTTTGTTTGTAGCTCTACAGAGACACCGACACAACATCAGCTCGCATCTCTAAATGACGAAGGAAGATTACGACTTCCACCAAGTAAGTACCACAATGAGAGGCAGCGCCTCGAGAGCCACACCGTGGACTTTGTCGAGCGCTTGAGCTGCAAGCGCTTCAGTGGGGAACGCGACCGTCGCACTTTTGGACGCAGAGGAGATCTCGATTTGCATAACCCTACAATGTCACAAAGAATTATCAAATCGGTGAGCAACCAACCAGCCAAAACGGAAATTGGTATACAGTGCAATCAACCAACACACGTACGAGAGCTCCATGTGTAGCGGCAGCACGTGGCCAAAGACGAACGCGAGGTCCTGTTCGTCCACAGTCTCGGCGAGATTCTGGACGAGAAGCGTGCGCGATGGGGCTCCGCGGTCGTACTCTGTCATGACCGGGTACGCTCGGAAGTCTGCATGCATTCACCATGATACACGCGGTTAGTTCAATCAGTCACATTACACCTTAGCCAAACGCAGAGGCCACGCAGTCAGAGATGTTTGGTACCTTCTAGTGACACCTGCTGTCGGTTCAGCTCCGCCTCCGAGATCACGCCAGGACGCACCGAGCGATTCCTGTCCAAGCCTGCCGTATCGAAAGCTTTCGCGATCCCACTTGACAACGCAATCGATCGCTTCGCTTTGCTCGCGTGAACGGACCCGACGGACGCAGCTGCGGATGCTAGTGGTAGCGAAGTGACTGGTTTGGTTGGCGCCAACGCGGTTGAATCACCCGGCTTGTCAACATGTTCACTCTCCACGCGCTGCTTCTTGGCGTCGTTGGTGGACTTAGGCTCTTTAGTTTGTACCACGCTGACCTTGTCATCATCTTCTCCCTCTTCCTCTTCTTCTATTGTAAAGTCAGCAGCTGACGGTTGAGCCCCTGAGAACTTGCGCTTCAGATTCTGATTCCTCTGGTGCTGCGCTTCCGCAGCTTTCTCCTCGCGGTCTTTTGAGAAAATACCAGGGATTGCGCGTTCTTCGAACGGCGGAGGCAGGTTCATTTTGTTCATCAGGTGGAGCACCTGCGTGTAGAACTTGGGCAGCGCGATCAATGCTGACAGAACATCAAAAGAACACAAATCCAATATCCACATTAATGACAGAGTGACGTAAAGCACATGCACCCAGCAAAATGGCGTACCGTTTGCGATGTTCCTCACAATGAACTCGTTTGCTCTTGGGTACTTGTACTCGAGCAACGGCGATGGCGCGAAATGGAGTCTGCCATCGAAAAAGCGATCAGTTCATGCAATGACGCATCTTTAGACAGAGCTGATGACTGTATACAGGACGTACCCTAGGTGTGGCGCCAGTGGTGCTGGTGTATAATACGAGTGGGTGACTCGCATAGTTTTCGCTGCAATCGGTGGAGCTGCTGGTGGCAGCGGCGGCGGTGGACCTTTCGGTAGCGGTGGCTGCACAGGCTTCGCGTCTGAAACTGTTGTTTCCAATGGCTGCTGCTGCTGCTGTATCTCCTTCTGTTGATCTCCTGGGGACGCTGGCGACGCGGCGTCAATAGGCTCTGCGCGCACGTGATGCCCAGCGAGCTGCAGTTTGCTCAATCGCGTGAGCGCGCGCTCTCGATCTGCGCTGGAATGGAACGCCACGATCGCGGTTTGCGGCGCGCGCTTCGCCTTGAGCGCCGACGACGCGCCTTTCAGGAGCTTCACATCCATTGCGCCGTAGTGGTTGAGCAGCGAAGCGATGGCCTCGGACGAGAGCACGCCCGGGAGGTTCTTCACGCGCAGCAGGTGGCGCGCGCCATCGCTGAGCTCTTGGTGCTGCTGTGGCATTTTTCGAGTAAATTTGCAATTCATATTGTGAGTGACAAAAAATGGTATT
The DNA here is from genome assembly GCA_023334195.1 of Globisporangium emineosum. Taxonomy (NCBI): domain Eukaryota; phylum Oomycota; class Peronosporomycetes; order Pythiales; family Pythiaceae; genus Globisporangium; species Globisporangium emineosum. The sequence goes on from JAASGK010000545.1 coordinate 13,095, forward strand.
TGGTTTTACCCAAAAAGGGTGCGAACTGGGAAACAGTAAACAGTTGAAGGTGCATTTGATTGATTTTAGCTCAAAACCTGGTGCACAGTTCATCATTTTGAGTCAAAACAAGACGTAACCAGCAACCGAATTTGCAGCTTCAACTCTGTGGTGGTGGGAGGGCGAATCTTTCTCTCGCTCTCTCTCCCTGTCTACCAAGTCCCTCGCCTGTCGAGTCGTTGGGATTTACGATGCAGGCATGCAGGCGCTTTATCAACTCAGCCCTGGAGCATCTCTTTGAGTCGCTGCAAGATCTCGTGCTGCTCTTCGAGCGAGAGCTTCGACACAATGTTCACCACCATGGCGACCGACGGCATTGGGGAGCTACAGAACATATTTCACAGCACACAAACACAGAAGATATGTCAGCACAAAGCCACTCACTGATCCTCTCCATCGGTGATCCAAGAAAGACGTACCGGATGAACGTGTTGTAGTACACCGACGTAAAGAGCGCCGTGATGAACTGGCAGTCCATGCGGTCCATGACCCCACCGTGGCCCGGGATGACCGAGTCGAAGTCCTTCAGGTTGTATGTGCGCTTGATCGCCGACGCGTAGAACCCACCGAACGGCGCGATCACGGACGCGAAAGTGGCAAACCAGATCGAGTGGATCTGTGATAGAATAGCGGGGCAAGCAAAAAGTGATCCATGTGAGCTACAGACGAGCCGTGATGACAACGAAAGAACAACAACAACTTCGCAACACGACGAACCTGAATCGGGAGGTACTCGATTTGGCTACGGCCAATGTACTTGGCGATCGACGGCGAAACAGCGTACACGCTCGGCAAGAAGACGCCGCGCGTCGCACACGTGAGCGAGTCAGGAATGAGCTGTAAGCGCGAGAAGCGACAAAATCGGGTAAATCGCCAATCGTTAGACCATGACAGTGCATTCAATACAAACATTCCAATGGCGCACTCACCTGCAGACTCTCGAGCGGACAGATCATCCATTGGAACTATCCAAATAACAGCAACAGCAACACGAAGAAATAGAGGACATCATGAGCAAACCCCACACACACCATAGGCAAAATGGGGATGGTCGCTCCTCACCTTGGCGAGCCACGCGCTGCAGAAAATCGCAAAGACGACCGTGCAGACGAACGCGCCGATGAAGCCCTCCCAGGTCTTGTTGGGTGACAGACGCAGGAACGGCGTCTTGATGAACTTGCGCCCGAAGAGCTTGCCGCAGAAGAACGCGAAGCAGTCGTTGCACACGACGAGCGACACGGGGAACACGAACCAGAAGAGACCTAAGGTTACCCAATAGAAGAGGCTGTCAGGAAGGCTCACACCATACAATAGGATAGCAATCGTCGCCATCTCTTTATATACGACGCACCGTTGAAAATGTTGTTGAGAATGTACTTCATCTGGAACACGATGAGTCCGAGCGTGACGATCGTCCACGTGTATTGACCTGTCAGAGAGGCAAATACATTGCCATTAGCAACGGTCTTGTATACAAAAGCAAAGGACACCACCGGTGCAGCAGAGCACTCACCCATCTGGTACTTGTAGTATCCTGTCGACATGGATACATTCCACAACCAAAAGGTCCAACACGCAATTAGTTGGCATTCCCATCTCAAGATGGACCACTCTCACATAGCATGAGACCACCACCACGTACCTTTCTTCAAGCTGAGCACCGACATGACGAAGAGCACCGCGTACATGGTGAACGAGATCCACGTGTGGTAGCGCAAGTAGTGCACGACGATCGGCGGCACGAAGCGGATCTTGCGGTTCTCGATGAACGCGCCAAACGAGTCCCCGTAGTTGAAGAAGAGCGCGACCGAGAACCAGCCCCACTAGATATTAACGACAACGACAACACGATGAGTTAGTATCTGTACATAAGCAGCTCCATGCGTTAATCGATCAATGAATAGCCCAATGTACGTACCTGCACGGATCGGAACCACGGGATGCTCTTCTCAGCGGCGGCGCGGTAGCGCACGTTCACGAGCTCGCGGAAGAGCAGGATCTGTAGGATCACGACCATGAGCCACGCGTAGAGGTGGCCTCCGTAGAGGATGAGCGCGAACGCGCCGATCATGGCAAAGCCCACGACCACGCGCGTCATGAACTTGGTGAAGGGCGTCGGCGCGGCGGCGGCGTTCTTGTCAGCGCCGCCAGAAGGCGTGCGCGCGACGCGACCGCTGCTGCTGTTTGCCTGTTGGTCGTTGCCATTCTCGGGCGTCGAGCGGCGCTTGCGGGTCGTCGAGGAGGAGGGCGTTGACATGTCTTCTGCAGCCCTAAGGTGTGGAGCGGCCGACGAAGAAGAAATGACGCAGCAGATGATGATGGCGGCGAGCAGCTCCCTCTGCGATTTCGCCCCCTCGGATTCAAGCGATCGACCCACACAAGCAATCAAGCCAAGAGAGGAAGAGCCAATTTTTGTGGCTCTCTCCCTTCCCTTGCCCTAGTTTAAGGTTGAAATAAGTATATTAGGCTTTTGTGCCTAGTTTGAGGGAACGAAACTAGGACATCGCGTTGAAGCTTCGCTTGAAGATCGCTGTTTCCAAATCAGTGGGGGATCTGCGCCGAAGAGCTCAAGTGGATCGAGAAGCGACGCGGACGCAAAAGAAAGGAACCAGACAGAGAAAAGGAGTGAGCTATGAACGGAGAGAAGAAGGTGACGCTACTGCTGGTAGCGGTGCTTGTGGCGGCGCTGTCGCTGGCAGCGGCGGACGCGCTGAGCCCGCACATCCAGCCGCCAAAGCACGACCCGATCGCGGCGACGCGGGGTTTGATCAAGCGAAGACTGGGCGACGAGTATCTTGACCAGGTGAGCTAAAGACAGCGTATGTAGTTATCAAATGCATTAAGCTATTGTGTTGGTGTATTAACCAGAGTGTGCTGCTATCTTGTCTCAACTTCGGTCGTTTAGATCGCGCTTCGAGTGGTAGACGCAGCGGAGAACGGCATGGACGTGTTTGAGATTGGCGCGGCGGAAGACAAAGTGGAGATTGCTGGAAACTCAGCCACGGCGATGGCCTACGGGCTGCAGTGGTATTTCAAGACAGTGCTGCACACGCAGACGGACTGGGACAACCATAAGTTGCAGCTCCCCAAGAAGCTCCCGAAAGTGGATCAAGTCATTCGTCACGAGCGAACATCCAAGTACTCGTACTACCAGAATGTGTGCACCGTGAGCTACTCATCGTGGACGTGGGGGTGGGAGAAGTGGGAGAAGCACATTGACTGGATGGCACTGAATGGTGCGTTGTTTGTTGTAAGTTGCTGACGTGGTATAGGAATCTCGTAACTAACTATTGTCCGATTGTTTCATTCTTAATAGGCATCAACATGCCGCTGGCGTTCACCGGTCAAGAAAAGGTCTGGCAGAACACTTTCACACAATTCAACATCAGCGACGCTGGTCTTAACAAGTTCTTTGCGGGTTCTGGGTTCCTTGCGTGGGGGAGAATGGGGAATGTCCGAGGGAGCTGGGTGAAAGGTCCACTCCCACAGAAGTTCATCGATGACCAATTTGAGCTGCAGCTGAAGACGCTGGACCGCATGAAGGAGTTTGGGATGATCCCAGCGTTGCCAGCGTTCGCGGGCCACATCCCAGAAGAGCTGAAAGTGCACTACCCAAACGCGAAGATCACGCGCTCACCAAACTGGAACAACTTCCCAGAAGAGAACTGCTGCGTGTACTTGGTGGACCCAGTGGATCCTCTCTACTTGGAGATCGGCAAGAAGTTCATCGAAGAGCAGACACGACTGTACAACTACACTTCGTCGTTGTACCAGTGCGACACGTTCAATGAGATGGACCCGGACACCACGGACCCAATCGCGCTCGCGAACTCGTCGCAGGCGGTCATCAACAGCATGGTTGCCGCTGACCCGGACGCAGTCTGGCTCATGCAGGGTTGGCTCTTCCAGAGCGACTACTGGACGAAAGATCTCACGAAGGCGTATCTGGGAGCAGTCCCAAACGACAAGATGATCATCCTCGACTTGTACAGCGAAGTGGACCCGATCTGGAACCGAGACGACAACTACTTTGGTAAGAGCTGGATCTACTGTGTGCTCCACAACTTTGGCGGCGCCACTGGCATGCGAGGCGACTTGCCGACGCTCGGCAGCGACCCGGTTGATTCGCTCGCGAAGAGCGATGGTACGATGATTGGCGTCGGGCTCACGATGGAGGGCATCTACCAGAACTACGTGGTGTACGACTTGATACTGCAGATGGCGTGGGAGAAAGCGGTCGTGGAGATCCCATCGTGGATCAAGGCGTACGCGTACCAGCGCTACAGCTCGAAGAATGAACACGCTCAGAAAGCGTGGCAAGTGCTCTCGGCGTCCGTGTACAACCAAACCAAGGCGTACGGCGGCGTGACCAAGAGCATCGTCATGATGATCCCGCATTGGGGACTTGTGCGCGACGGCTTCATGCCGACAGTGATCACGTACAATCCAGAAGACATTGTCAAGGCGTGGAACTTTCTCATTCTCGCATCAGACGAGCTCCGGAACGTCGACACATACCAACATGATCTGGTGGATGTCACGCGCCAGTATTTGAGCGACCACCTCTTGAAGCTGTACGTGGAGATGGGAGACGGATACGTGAACAAGACGATGACTGCTGACAAGCTGTCTGTGTGGAAAGACAAATTTCTGAAAACGATTGCAGACATGGATGACATCTTGTCAACGAACGAAGACTTTCTGCTGGGCAACTGGATTGCTGACGCGCGAGCGCTTGGAGCGGGCGATGCTTCTCTCCAGGACTACTACGAGTATGAAGCTCGCAACCTCGTGACTCGATGGGGAGACCACAACAACAATACTGTGCACGACTATGCTGGGAAAGAGTGGGGTGGACTCTGCAAAGGGTACTACCTGAGCCGCTGGCGCATTTGGCTCACGGAAGTGTGCCAGTCGTACGCTGAAGGACGACCGATGAACGACAAGGTGGTGTTCGACGCACGCGAGTCTTTCGAGCTCAAGTGGCAGCTGAGCCACGACTCGTACCCGACCAAGCCGCGAGGCGACCCGGTCGCGATCTCGAAACGGTTGTACTACGAATACATCGACTCGGACGCGGGTGTCTGGAGCATGTTGCTCAACGAAGGTGATGAGGCTAACGAGATGTAAGAAGACAAATCAGTAGTGTGTGGGTCGCTCGGAGGATTGAATGGTTGAGTCAGAGGGAGCTGCTCGATGTGAATTCCGCTGTTGCGATCTTCTGTGTCAATTAAAATTGTAGCCATGTCAAGGTACTGTTCCAAATGCAGAACAATGATCACACCTTGTTTTGACAATTTAGGATTGATCATGTGGGCCACACTATCTCAGTTCACTGTGGATTTTGAGTTTTAGACATTTTGGACAGCTTTTGCTTGGTGGGTGTTGGTGATGATGCTGCCACAAAGAAACTCGCCGAAGCTCATCGAGTCGAAGGACGTGGCGAGCAGATTCAGCGTCTCTCTCCATCTTCATCTCCCAGCAGCACCAGCTCCCGTAGTATCACCACATAATTGCACAGATGGAGAAGCCTGTGGACAAGGAGACCGCCAAGGAGCAGTTCCGCTCGTCGCGTCTGAGCTGGAGCAACCAGGCCGAGCACGTACGATCGATTGATTGATGCTTCACTTCACACACGCGCTGCCGTGTGCGGATTAGGAATGCGCCACTGATCTAATGCTGTGATGCTTTGTTTGTTTGTTTGTCTGTCTGTGTCCATCTGTAGAAACTGCGCCAGGAGCTCAATGACATCGCGATCGCCAAGTGCAAGGACGTGACCGAGAAGTTTGCGCAGTGCGCGATGGAGCACAACCTGATGGTCGTGTTCAAGTGCCGCGGCTACAACAAGGCGATGAACGATTGCCTGCATCAATTCACAAGCGACGAGCAGTTCCAGGCGTACCGCGAGAAGCGCTCCAAGGACGTGCTCGAGGCGCTCTAGACGTGCGTCATTGAGATCGTACGTCCGTCCCAACAAGCCCCACCAGATTCTAAAGCAGCATCATTGGACCCCCATCCAGTACACGCGCTGCACGGCGACGACGTCCACGTTTGTGAAGCACGCGTCTCTATCCTGTTACAGCTCGTGAGCCCAGCCCAATGGTAAACCGCATTGACCGTTTATACTCACAATAACAAGCGAATGTGATGCTCGAGCGAGGCGATGGTTGTTTTTCCTCGCAGGTTGTTTTGTGCGTATTGCTTGCAACCAAGAGCCAAATATGGCAACAACACTTTGCGTATCCGTGCGCTTATATTATGATCACCAGACTGATCTGGTTAAACTGCAAGCCAAGGCACATGTATCAGTCAGTGCCAAGGACGGTGGGTGACCAGCACGGCGTTTGGATTATTAGCTGGAGGTCCTTCTTCCTAGTGTTTGCGATCTCCAGAGAGGTGCTGACGACACAGAGCCACATTATTGCAGCACGGTACACCAGTAGCAACACGGTACTGATGTACTGAGCTGGCTCATGGTGCGCAATACTACTGTGGGCACATATTTGTTTGGGTTGCGCCATCAACGAATGTCGTGGCTACACTCTTTGCAGTCACTCTGGCGTGAATTGGTTCATGCCAGAGTGACTGCAAAAGTGTTGTCTTCATGTGGGTGATGATGACGCTCCCGACCACCCATTTTCGCGTTTGCGATGATCGCAAGCAGCGGTGAGACTCAGTCACGAGTCTCACGGTCTCTCACTTCAAGGAGATGAGCTCCAACGGGAGTACCGTGACACTGCAAGAGCATAATGAAATCAAGATGTGTGCAGGGTCGGAATCAGTGATTTTGTCACTACACACATCTTGATTTCATTATGGTCGTGCAGTGTCACGGTACTGTCAACTCAGATGATTATTTCGCCACCATGGAGCTCCTGAAGGGAGAGAACAAGTCCACGTCTTCATAGCGCAACAGCAGCAGCAGTGCCAGCAACAACACAAGCTCCATGAAGAACTCCAGAGGAGCCGCCTCCGTCACCAAGAGCGCCAGCCACACGGGCGCTCCTGCGTCTGTAGCCGCGGCAGCGCTGGACGCGTCGTTCATCTCCATCAAGATCGTCGATACCCGGCCAGAGGAAGACGCGCGACCGCCGTTGACGCATGACAAGGCGCTGCCATTGAAGCATCCGCTACAATCGCATTATTACCCAGACTCTCCTGCGTCACCACAGCCCCCGTCACGACCCCATCAGCAGTCGTCAGCACCACTCCGCTTCCTTATTGCGCTCACGCCAAACACAATCTTTGCGTGCGCGAGCGGCGCTCTCGGTCTCGCTGGTGCCTGCGCAGTCGCTCTGCTGGCTCTGGTCGTGCTGGTTGCAGCGTGCGTCGTGCACTTCTTCCAGGGGATGACGCTGATGCTCGTGGAAACGGACCGCGCGCTGCTGCAGTTCACCACCGGCGCGGTATCGCCACGAGCGTCGAGACGACTGAGCGCTGGTAGTAGTAACCAACCCAAGAAGAAGAAGAAGGAGAAGCAAGAGACGACTACATTGAGCAATGCAGGCAGCGAGTTGCTTCAAACAGCGCTGTCGCTGCTGAGTCTAAGCTGCGAGCTGCTCTCCATCGGGTTCTTCAAAGGGACGATCGGGCTTTCATACTGCTGCTCGCTCTACGGCGCAACGGCGATCCCAGTTCTCGTCTGGACTGCCGGGGAATCAGCGGCGACGGCGCTCTCCCGCCACTCGTTTGTCCAAGCGCCCGTCGCGTTTGTGCTGTTGCATGGCGGGCTCTGGGCGTTTGCGCTGCTGTGGCTCGTCGTGACGGGCTCCATGTCGCAGTACTGCTCCCACAATCTGAGCCCTCGCCGATGAGCAAGTAATCGAAGCATCGAATGGCGGATGGGAAGCGAGCGCAGAACGGTGGCCCTCTTGGATCGCATTGAATGAGGGGGGCTAGTATTTTGTCAATTGATGTTGAAGTGAATGACTCTATTCAAGACAAGTTAACAGTTGGTCTTGAATAGAGTTAATTTTCGGCGTTATATATATAAGGGGCTCTGCGCTCAGTATACCATTTCGCAATTTTAATCCGGGAAATATACCAGTCCCAATATATATGCGGTTAGTATACCATTTTGGTTTGACAGGATAATCCTCAAACTAAAATGTGGATTCTATACCAGTGAAATGAAATTAATGCGGAGAATATACCATCTCAAAAATGGAAGTCCGGAAGGTATACCAATCGTCGA
>JAASGK010000546.1:0-21304 GCA_023334195.1 Globisporangium emineosum
ATATATATATATATATATATATGTTAGGAGCTAGTTTTTGGGTTCAAACTCGCAGTGTCAATACTTACTCTAATCAACTAAATCCCCGAATATTCCCCCGCACAGGTTGGTTAAAGAGCGATTTTTACAAGCAAAACGCGCAAGTACCGGTGCTTAAGACGATTTCTGTGTCCGAAAAAGCACTCGAAAAAAGCTCCCTCCACACTTATTTGATTACCTGTATATATTAACCACTTCAACTTACAGCAAGTCATACACTGACCAATAATCTCAAAAAAATTATTAAAATAACTCCACTTTGTGTCTTTACACTTTGGGTCACAATAAAACTGCTCCACATCGCTAAATTGGTTGGGGGTTGTTGTGTGCTCAAGGTAAAGTTCAAGTAGCCCCAGTTTTGCTAGCATACTTAATAGCCTATCGTAATCTATCAGTATATCGACCACCGCGCTCAAATGATTTGGGGAGGTTTGTCTGTAAAAATCAAAGTTTCTGGGGGGAAACACGAATGAATGGTCCTAAAACACTGTGATCTATTAGATGAATGTGTTGTGTTGGTATTCCTTACACTGTCAATTTAGGAATACCAACACAACAAAGAATATACAGTAGGACAGGCTAACTTGAAGTGCCTCAACATTTTCAAAACAAGTGCATTGCAGAGATGAGTTCTGAGAAATGTCATTTCTGCTGTGGACTTATTATTGAGAACGTGATTCAAATGGTTCACCATTATTAAATGACTTGACAAATCATGTTTCAACCCCAAATTGAAACCAATTCTTTATTCCTGGCGAAGGTTGTTGGATCCTAGGTCTGCCCACCTTGGTGGACTTCGCAAGGAATAAGGAGTTGATTCCCATTGGGATCTGCTGACACCCAAAGCGCTTTCTTTGTGTGGTGTTTACTTCTTCAACTCAACCCATGGCAAAAAATGGAAGATCCGATCCATCCATCCTCCCCATTCCGCATTTCGCTGCCTGAAGGAGAAGGAGAAGAGAGGCACAAGAGAGAGAGAGAGAGAGAGAGCGATGGGGGCACAGGTGTCAATCGACAGCGGGCGTGGCGCTGGTGCAGGTGCTGCCGGTCACCTCGCGAACGACGCGGACGCTTTCCGCCGCGCGTGGCGAGAGGGCGTGCCGTTCACGCTGCTCCACGACGAAGCGTTTGTCGCCGAGAAATACCAAGAAATCAGCGCGATGAAGAGCTTGACAGGCGAGAAAGATGGAGACCCGAGCGAGGCGCAGCTGATCTCCGGCACGAACGGAGTCCCGATGGACGAGCTGCAGCAAGTCGCGGACCTCGCGAGGGTCAAGCTGTTCAGCAAGCGACGAAAGCCGCACACGTCGTCTGGAAAAGCAACGCCCTCATCATCTTCTTCGACTGGAGACGAGTTGTCATCAACCGTAGCACTCAACAACGCAGTGGAGAGCGACCGCGAGGTATCGAGCGTGTTGACGGCTGACTTGACCGATAAAATTCTCTCGCGCGAGTCTGCGGAGAGTGTTGCGAGTGAGCGGCTACGAAAACAGCGGACGGAGATCGTCGAGCACTACTTTGCTATACTCGCTGAGCGAATCCAAACCAATGAGCCTCGCATCGGAGAGCTCGGTTTGCCAGATCCTGAACCTGACAGAGCTCGCGCGTCCACCGCTTTGTCATTGCCGTCGTCATCATCATCTGGTGCTAGCTACCTGTCAAGTTGGAGTGGCTCCCCGGCTGGCGTGTTTTCAGTGGGTTCTTTCCGCGTCCAGCTTGAAATGTTGCGCGAGTTCCGAAAGTCCATGCCGCGGCTTTTTGAGAACAGCGTGCTTACAATTGTGCAAACGCTCTTGGATTTCCCGCCGTTCGCGTTGCAGAGTGGAGCCCTAACGTCGTCGGAGCAAGCCATGATCACCGATACGCACGAGTTTTGCCGAAGTATTTTGGACGCGCAAGAGGAAGACTTACCAGAGTCGCAGCGTCAAGTGACGTTGTTGCTGCTGCTAGCGTTTGGCGTGAGCAGTGGTCGTATCAGCTTACTACTGGACTTCACCGAGGCGCTTCTACTCGAATCAACTGCAAACGCAACGCCAAGCAAGCAGTCATTGCGCAGCCACTCTTTTGAAGCGTGGGTTGAAGTTCTGCTGAACCGTTTGGAGTCGTATCGAATCGACGTTGCTCTTGGAACGCTCGAGAAGGATACTCTGGTCAACCAATTCCCGATCAAATTGGTTTCGTTGGAAGAAGATTCCGCGGAAAGCGACAAGTTGCCTGGGGCTGAGTCAATCACAACAGATGGAAACTTCATGTACACCTGGAGCTTGAAGACCGGTTTGTTGAAAGTTGGTACTGGACTGAACTTCACGATTGCGGGGAGAGTGTATGTTGAAAGCAGCCCTCAGCAGTACACTCAGAGCTTCCAGCGCCAACGAGTCTTCCGTGCAGCTCTGTACGGCTCTGGCAGGAATGTCACAGACGTGGTGCAAAATGAGCTCTCCAAGTTCAAGACAGAAGCGAGCAGTTCACCTGGAAAGAACATTCGTGACACTTTGGCAACGGGCGATTTGGATGATTTGATTTCAACGTTCATTCCACGCCGGCTGTTCGTCATGTTCTCCATCGGTGGAGTCGAGAAAATGTGCACCCTCGGCGACAGCGATGAATTCAAGCTTCTTGATTCGCAGATGAACGGCGCGAAGGAGGAAGATCCGAGCGCTCGAGATGGATCGATTCGACTTTTGGCTGCATTCTATGGCGACTTTGAAGTTCTACAGGAAGAAGGCATGGATCGACTTCGCCAAAAGTTCAAGGTCGCATCCACAAGCACTCAAGACAACGAGGAACTGTCGTTGACACTCTCTCTGCAGTTACTCGGTGACCTTCTTGCTGGAGCAACTATATCAATGGATACATCGGAGAGCACTGAGCTGATCTTGTTCTTCTCAACTGAAGGTGAAGATGAAGTGAGCGTTCATACTTTTCGGACTGGAGAGCAGATTTCAGAAGTCGAAGACAAGGGATCCGACGCTTATCTGTCGAGCTTGGTGTTTTGTGGCGATTCGCTCTACATGAGCATCTTGTGCTCTGGTAGTGACACTATCAGCGTTGGAAATCCGAAGCCGCAGCCTTCGAGGAAACCGCGTCGGTTGGTTCGAATTTCTCCGCAAGATTTGAGCGTCATCGGCATCTACACGCTGCAAGGCGACGAGTCTTCTGCTAAATCCATGTCGTCAAAGCCTTTTGTCGCTTACGTCTCAGAAGGAATGCGCATCTACGAAGTTGAAATGAGTGCCGACCGCTTCAATGTGCAGGTGTTCTCTCCGGATGTCGGTTTCAACGGCGCTCTGTATTTTGAGTTCGTTCGCTCGTTCGCGATCAACACCGAGCACATTAAATGTCCGCAATTTGTGAGTTACTTCCTGTCGTTTGTGAGTGTCGAGCTGAACGTCCCCGATGCTGAATTCACTTTTCCCGCGATGTACACGAACGGAAAGTGGCTTGGAATCGTGGTGTCGCCTTCGAATCAGTTGTCAGACAAGTCTCACTGTGTAATGTTCGATTGCGAGGAAGGCGTATTTATTGGAGAGACATCCAGCAGCAGCAAAAACTCTTCAATCAAGCTTCCGAAGTGTCACGAACGAGTGGCTCCCGGTCGTCTTGTTTGCTTTGATGCAAAGAACAACCTGGTGTGGACGCTTGATTACTCGAAGGCGAGTTTCTCGTATTATCGAAATCCAGGAAAACGGATTTCACTGTCCCAGAGAACGTCCCCTGCGCAGATCCTTGACCAAGCCCGACAAACTGATGCAGTGGGCGATCAAGGGAGGGTGGATTCAAAGGCGACTGAATCTGGAGTGCGATTTGAAGTTTCGGCTGGCACCCGCGTACTTGGTTTCCTGTCGGAGAATGCGGAAGTGAGCGAGCCTAGCGAGTGGTCAGTGCTGTTGAGCTCCAATGATACAACCTCCGGACCAATGGTGATTCCATTTGTAACCGATCTCGGAGAAACGAGTTTCACGGTGTTGCTAAAGCTGATCAAGCAGTACGCAGCACCATTTCAAGTGAATGCGGCGTCAATCACTGACAGTTACTGCTTGCAAGCGTGTGTGAGCATCTTGAATGCTAACGTGGTTCTGCTGCTTCGAACAAAGCACGACAAGAAAGGCAACGAGGTTGTGAAAGTACTCCGCGAGGAGCTTTCACCACTGCTCAATGGCTTGATTTACTCATCAAGCGGGGAGCAGGACGGCCAACCGGAGCAATCAAAGTCAAACCCAGAACCAAGCAGCACCTCACTGACACATGATGAACAAAATGAGCGCACCATGCTAGGTGTCATCTCGAAAGCCCTGGATCTGTATGCGACATGCATCCACATCTTCCATCCCAATGTGGTGAAGCAGTTCGAAGGAGTTCTGAAGTTTTTGAAGCCTTGGAAGAACGGGAGTGTCAGTGTCACAGAGTTGAAAATCGTTGGTCGACTACTTGGGCACTTGAGCAATCGCGTGAAAGACTTACAGCTGGCAATTCTTGAATCCGCCGAGACGTTTGAGACTTTCAAGAAACTGATTGGCTATGCAGTTGCTATCCAGAAGCAAAAGCTCGAGAACATCCTGCGTTCCTCGACCGACAAGACTTCATTGGATGACGGAGATGCCTTAATGGAGCTCACACTTCTCATCAACAGCGTGTCACAGAGCCTGTTCGTATCCTTGGGCGAGGCATCAAGTGAGAAAGTCGCAATGGAGAAGTCTCTTTTGGTGTTCTCTCTCTATGGTACTCTTTGCGATGGATGTGAAGACATTTGCGCAGCGGTTGCTATGGGTGTACCAAAGATCACTCATCCAAAAGTGTGGGTGTGCGTTGAAAAAACGCTCAAAAGAGGCTTCTTCGGTGTGCTGTCGCCAATGTTGTTTTCGAGTGGATTGACGTTTCTGAGAAATCGGGAACATTTTGCGACGAGGGTGGCGACAAAAGATGGCAGCTCGCACGTGAAAGCTGCTCTGTTCGACTTCTTGAAGGAAAATGCGCAGCAGATGTCGTCACTGCTGAAGGTGATGGAGACCCTTGGGGCCATGATCGACCCCGAGGCAAAGCAAAAAACTGTGGAGAGTGTCGTTGCAGAGTCAAAGCTGGAGACGATGGAATCTGCACACGAGTACGAAAACAATCTCGACGAGCTGAAGGAACTACGCATCCCTGGAGCAACGAGATTAATCGTGACTTTTGATTCCAGGAGCCGAACTGAGAACAACTACGATTACGTCACGTTCTACAAAGATCAGCTGAAGAGAGAGCGTTATGGAGAGGGGCATTTTTCCGGCCGTGATTCAGAGTACAATTGGCCAGGCGTTGGCTCCAACCCGCCGCTCATCATCGAGAGCGATCACTGTTTTGTGGAGTTCCACACTGACAGATCGAACACAGACTGGGGCTACAAGTTTACAGCGCGAGCGGAGATTTTGAAGAAAAAAACGTCGGTGAAGCGCCATTGGCTCGTGTTTTTGACAGAGACAATTGTCCATGTGCTCGATGAAACCATGAAAATATTTGTGGATGGAAGCGTGTTTTCTCCGATCAGTGAAGCTGAAGTCCTCAATGAGCGATTCTTACACAGCGATCTGGTGAAAGGTGGAATTTGCGCAGATCAAAATCAGAATACGAACGTGCTTCAGCTTCTGAAGGAATTTGCGTATCCGCCCGCGAATTCGCATGCAGAAAAGGTTGTGAATGCTTTGATGGTTCGAAATGGAACGCTGCGACAACGCTCTACGTCTTCATCTCTCTCGAATACAACTGAGTCGAGCGTGAATCAAAGAATCAACAGTGCCGTACGCGCCGTGGCAGCAGCGATTTTGCACCACAACATGTGGGGGATGGATGCCTACGCATTTGCAGAAGACTTGCGAAATGATATTTCCGATCAGCTGCTTCGCGGGTGGAAGAACGCGCAAAAAATGAGAGATTGGTTCCATTTAGGTGATGCAGCAGATGCAGGAATGCAGCGCCAAGGATCGCGAAAACTGCGTCGTCAGCCGTCAGCTTTCAAGGGAATATCGGAAGAATCGCTTCAAATTCTGTGCGAGAACGTCATTGGGCGTGCTCAATTTCTGTTGGAGCTCACGCCAGCATCATTTTCGTACGTCAGTAGCGCAAAGCGGCGCTGGGGACTTCTGGCAAAATACGGCCACGCTATTGGCAAGATGGGACCATCAGAATCGGCGATTGATAAGTGGTACAACTTGTTAGATGAGCTGCAAGCAGCAACGGAGCTGCGTAGCTTGTTCCAGTACCGGCGCAACTCCAGTGAACGAATGCGAGGTGGTCAAACGAAATCAGTGACTGAGCAAATTCTCGAGTTCATTCAAAGCGATGTGGACATTGACGAGCTGCTGCGAGTCATTGAAACGCGGAATGTGAGAGCAAGAAGCCGCGCGTTTGGAATCGAGCTCTTTGTGGGAACTTGGGTGCGTTCTCCCAACATTCAACTGAAAGCTGCTCTTGTCGAGTCGTTTGCTTCCACAATGAAGAAGATGGCCCAAACGTATACGTCCTCGAGTGCTACGCCGAATCCAATGTCGGCAATGGTTCATTTCTCCACCAAGCTGAGCGGATGTCAAGAATCGCTGCGACACCAAGTCAGCGAATCCTTTGGGAAGTGTCTAAGCGAGTTTTCAAGTATGCTGAACACAACCCCGCTCGATAACTCCAGCTGCGCATTGATTGTCGCAATCCTCAAGGCGTGCGCTCTTGACTATCATGTTGAGGACTCGTACCTTCTCCACGAAAGTCGCATCTTAACTCAAGTGCTGCGATTGATGTCGTCTGACGTGGTTCAGATCCGGCGGGCTGCACAATCTGTACTGGGAGTGTTTCTGGCGCGATTTGTGGTTGGGAAAACGGGCTCAAATTCAGATTTTGCTGATGAGCGAGACAACGAAGATCTTCTTGATGCCACTGCTTTCCAGCGTCAGCTCTTTTCTGCTGTTGGACTGCAGTTGGAAGGGATTGTGGCAATGCCGAATGCTTCCGCGTTGACAAGTGTGTCGGATCATCATTCCGATGGTGTTGCTGGGGCGCAAGAGCTCCTCTCAAGTGCTTATCATTATCTCCCAGATGGTGCCCCAGGCCTCACAGCGCCATGCCTGGAAAATAACCGTGTGAGCTGGAATCACTCAATCATGCTCTGGGTTTACGTGCATGGAGAAAACAACCTGTACGCTTTGAAAGTTGGAGATGAAGTGCGACACGGTCCGGACTGGAAGGAATGCAACGATGAAGGTGGAGGTGATCAAGAGACTGGTGTTGTTTCTGCGGTAGTCGATCCGACAAAAATTGAAGTCCGCTGGAGTAATTCTGTTGGGGAGTACATATTTGATCCCAAAGTCGGAATCTACGAAGTGCTGCTTATTGACCAAGGTGTCGGCGGAGTGATCTTCTACAAGGGCAACAAAACCATGATCAAAGAGACTGCGTTTGCCGCTCCGTGGTCGAACTTCGGGCTGTTTTTGAATGACCAACGCCAACTCAGCTACAAGATTTCATGTGGTGGAGACAGAGAGTGCGTGTACAACAGCAACTACGAGCTTGACGCGAATGAGTGGTCACACGTCGCGGTCGTCCAAGAAGGAGACACGATGAAGTTTTTCGTGAATGGAGTGATGGCTTCGCACCACTTACTCGACCCTTTTTTGCTGATGCATGGGAATGTGAACGCGTCCGAGTCGAAAATCATCGAGTCGAAACACCCGTATCCAGATTCTGTCGACCAATATTGGCCAGTGCACATTCTAGGCGCTTCGAAAATCCGCGTGACGTTTGATCCGTTGTGTGACATCGACCAGTCCACCGGCTTTGTTCGGTTCTACAAAAATGCGCGATGCAATGAATTCTGGGGAGAAGAGCAGTACTCTGGGAAGTATCATGACCCAGAGCGGAACTTCCCTGGCGCGCAAAGCCAACGTGCTCGTGGACGGAGAAACTCTGGAGTAGGGTTGAGCGCTTCGGCTCCAAACTCTGTGGAAATTCCCTCCGATCGATTCTTGGTGTATTTCCACAACGAAGGCAGCTCCAATGGCTGGGGCTTTCGGCTCTTGGCGGTGCCGCAATACCCATCAGATGTGAACGTCGATTCTCAGGACTCAACTCAAGTCCCTGGATTGTCCCTGAATCCGTTCCCGTTCTACTTTGGGGAGCCACCGTGCAGAGTTCTTGACGAACCAGCGGCAAAATGCACGATTTACCAACCGAAAGTGTGTGATTTTGCTACTTCAGAGAGTGACATCGTCTCCGAAATCCAGACGACTTGCCCAGGTGCAGAGATATCACCAGCCACATCACCAAGTGAAAGAGCATTGCATATTCTCAGCTCTCTCCAGACGTGCTGCGAAACACCGTTTGGTCGCTCGTTGATTGGCTCACCAGAGAACATCGGCAATCTCCTGTTTGTGGCTCTTGATGGACGGGTCGCGACGGTGCAACGATGTGCAAGTATCGCTATCCTGCGCGAGTTGATGGAGTATTTGTCTCCTGAAATTGCCGAAGCCCAGCTCAAACGGGTATTCCCGCGCATGGAGATGAATCTAGTCGAGCACTTGTTTGGCGAAATCGGCGAATATCTGAACGTTTGGAAAATGTACTTTGATGACGAAGCTGTGCAGAACAAGATGTCGGTGAGCCCAAGCGACGTCGAAGGAGCAGGGATCTTAGAGCTGCGTCGGTCAGCGCAAGAAACGATGAGTCTTGTCTCTGAGTACATATCGTTACTGCGAAGTTTGGCTGGGTATTTCAACTGGAACGAGCTGATCGTTCGGTTCATCTCAGCATCTGTTGCAGGACTCAAGTCGACTACGAAACCTGCTACACATGATATCAGATCGCTGGGAAAAGTGATTGCGTCGTGCGCTCTACTCGGCGGAAGCTACGGTGGAATTACGATCGGTGGTCGAGTCACGTGCTGCGTCAACATTGATGGAAAAGAAACGGTGGAAACGGGCTATCTGCTCCAGTTTCGACTGAAGAACGGCGTCCGAACAGCACAAATTCTTTTCGACTGTGATAAATCCCGTCCAATCGACGTTCCTATGAGTGATATCGCACATTTGGCAGATGAAGAGCTGGAAGAACTTGAGCATTTCCACACGTGCCTGACTCCTTTTGCGGGTGATATCAGAGATTTCTTCAAAACTGTGCTGGAAGTAAATGTGGTCGACACAAGCAATGGCCACGCGAAGTACAAGCCCAAAATCACAAGGAAAGAGAACGTCGAAGTTCTGGAGAGCGAGCATCCTTACTGTAGTGCGGAAGACGTGACGTATCCTCTCGACTTTCGTGGCGCCGACGAGATTGTGATCTACTTTGACGAAACATCGTGCACAGCCGGACCGAACGATTATATCACGTTCCTCAAGCGCAATGAATTTGAAGGAAGCAACAAAGCCTCGGACAAGGAGCACTGGGGAGACGAGAAGTACTTTGGCGATAAATTTCCAGGTGTTGGTGACGTTCCGCCTCTTCACATTCTTGCTGCAAGCGTCGACGTGTACTTCCACACTGATTCTTCGACATCTCGAGATCCGATTGAATGGGGATTCAAGCTTACCGCCCATGCGTTTGAAGACACGCTGTCGTATCCTCCAGAGATCCCACCGTCGGTGACAGTTAATGCTCTAAACGATATTCGCGCGCGATGTCTCAAAGCCGTGAGCTCATTCTTTCGACTCCAGAAAAATTCCGATGTTGTCCCAGTGTTCGCATCTCTGGTGTCTTCCCTTGTGAAGATTGCAAATGAGCCCAGCGAAGGACGCCCCACGTGCTCAACTCCGAGAACTCAGGTGTTCGAATCCAAGCATCCGTATTCAGACAACGTGCTGGAATACATGGAAGTGGCATTCAGTGGTGCATCAACGTTGACAGTCACATTCGATTCGCAATGCCGGACAGAGAAAGATTGCGATTATCTCTCTTTCTTCAAGGACAGGACTCTCACGGATCGGTGGGGAGCCTATCAGTACACAGGGGAAGGCGTTGCTGGAAATTGGCCAGGCGTAGGCGGCAGACCTCCTCTCGTGATTCCCAGCGATTCATTCACGCTGTTTTGGTGCACCGATCAGTCGAACGCTGACTGGGGCTGGAAGTTTACCGTCACTGCTGAGTTCAAGCCGATGGCTCCATCTCTTCTATCGTTGGAACGACTCGACAAGCGCTCGTATCATTTGTTCGAAATTCTGTACGAGAAGATGAAGCCTCAGAGATCGCCGTATCCAGAAGAATTCGAAGGTTATGAAGCTGTTGAAGACGACGAAGCTGGCGCACCGTACCGCTGGAAAAACGACCCAATCCACCAGATTATCGTGTCAGGGGATAAAACGGATGCGTCATCTTTGTTGATTCCGAAGAGATCGACTACAGTGACGAACCAGCAAACATACACAGTCATTGACGAAGCTGGAGCGAAGATTTACAAAGATCAAAGCAAAGAGGAAATCATCGGTGAACTTGTAGCAGGACAAGAGTTTGCTGCAATCTGCCATGGAGACGGATGGTTGAGACTTGTGTCAGAGAAATCGACAGCGGTAGATGCTCAGGTCGGCTGGGTGTGGCAAAGAAGCAACGACAAGCTCCACGTTACGCCAACTGACAGTTTGACGCGCCACGAGAACTTGCTGGTTCTGGGGATCGACGACTCTCGAGTGGAAGTGCACCACTCCGTTTTGGAAATGAACGAGAGCAACCAAGAGCAAGATGCGCTTTCGAATTTCTTCACGCAGTTTGCTTTTGAGAACCTGAAAGCGCAATGCAATCGCTTCCAGAGCTTTGCGTACGATTCGCACCGTGCGCTTGCGACCAAATGTGCGCGTGAAGCCATTTTGGGTTTCATCTCGTGTCGTGCAAGTGTGGGAGAAGTCCAGTTGAGTGACTTTGAAGACGAGAATCAATTTCTGGTCTTGCTGTCTCACTTGTTTCCCCGCGACCAAGCAGCAATGAAGTCTGACTCTGGGACTTTGGAAGTGCTGGAGAGCACTATGCGCCACTTGATCGACGACCCGCGGAACACTGTCCTCCTGGAGCGTACTATGAATCGCTGTTTGCACTTGCTAGGCTGTGCTGTGGAGTTGCTACCTCCCGAACGCGGTGCTCTTCGAGTTCTTGAAAGCGCACATCCATACGAAAGCAAAACGGATCAGTACTGGCGGGTGTCGATCCCAGGAGCGAAGCGGATTGTCATCACGTGCGATTCCAAGTCGAAAAGCGAAAGCGGTTGTGCGTGGCTGTGCTTTTACAAGGACGGCTCAAGTCGAACGGAGACGTATGGAGAATCCCAATACGGAGGTCGTGGAGACAGTGCGAATTGGCCAGGTTGCGGAAGGCGACCACCCCTTATCGTCAGGGCGGATTCATTTGAAGCCCACTTTCGCTCCGAGTCAGATAAAAATGATTGGGGGTTCAAAATGTTTGCTGTTGGAGTCTTCGATAATGGAAGTGACGTGGCAGACCAGGGGTCACACACGCTGGATGCGAAGTCGGTGATGCTCCTTCTCAACGTATGCTGCTGGCTTCTAGAGATCTTCACTGCAGAGCTATCGAAGAATGATCGTGCATTGAGCAAGGCTGTCTATTCGTCCCAGATGATGGAAGCCTTGATCTTCAGCTTAAGTGAGCTTCCTCTGCAGCTGAAGCCCAGTGTACTGCAAATCTTGATCGACATGACCCAGAATCCGGCCCTTTTCCACAGCCTACCACATCCGCTGGTTGAGCGCGTGCGCGACCTGGTCAAGTTGAAATTGGGCGTGCGGTACAAGGCAGAAGAAGCAAGTGAGTCAAAATCTCATTATCTGCAGACGCTCGTCCAGTGCGCAGTTGCGATTGATTTAGCGACTGAAAGCGGGCGGTTCCGAGAGGCAGTAACTCTACCTCTACAGTCACTACGAAAGCGTCAGCAACTTACTCTATCAGAAGAAACGAGCTCAAGTGAATCGTTCGAGTGGACAGCAGCTGAAAATCAGACCCCCAAGCAGCACTACCAATTCCAACTTCTCCTGACGAAAGTGACGTCTCCGTTCAGTGCTGTTCTTCGGGCGAAGTCGCGATCTGCACAGGAGGCACAAGTATTCATCGAGTGGAATGAAAAAGGCGGCGTTTGTTTTTTCGACGCGAAGAAGAACGACTGGGTCGAGAGTAAGGGGCTTGCGAGTCCTCTTTGTGCTGCAGACACCGTTTCCTTCCAGCTTGATTTTGAGCGCCATCTTCTTGTTCTCCGAAAGAATAACCTAGTCGCTGGCGTCATTGGCAATGGACCGCAGCTTGGCAGCGTCGTCGATTGGACCGCTGCTTCGCTGAGCAGCTTTGAAGAGCAGGTGTTGACAGTCGGGGCTATCACTGGTGACGCAAACGATGAGCTTTTCGGATGGATTGTACCCGCTTCTCCATTGGCTCTCGTACCAACGTGTATCGCGCCAAGTTGGTACACCAAGCTCATTGATTCTGTCGGTATGATGCTGGCTTTCCATGACTATCGATCTGCCGAGGTCGTTGTTGAAGAGAGTGCGCATCCTTTGAAACATGTGGCGATAGCAAAGAAGATATGGGAAGTGGTCAAGATCCCAGGCGCGGTTGCACTTGAAATCAAGTTTGATAAGCGATCGAAACTTGGAAAGAAGGACTCGTTGCAGTTCTGCAAATGCAACCCCTCAACAAGCGACCCGGATGAAGAAGCTAGCGTCTGTTTTACCGGACTGAATGGCGATCAAGATCACTTGAAGAACCCACTCTTGTTTCTCAGTGAGAGTCAAAAACGCAGTGACTTGGTCCGCGTTGGGGATCTTGTCGTTCGATCGCGTGACTGGGAGTATGCCGATGAAGATGGCGGGATCGGGAGTATCGGCACCGCTCAAGAAGTTGTTTCCTGGAACGGTCAGACTGGAGCGGGGGTCCGAGTCTTGTGGCGAGCTACCGGAAAGCAGCATGTGTATCGCTGTGGCTTCAATGGACGATTCGACGTACAGCTTCACTTGCGCGCGGAATATCGAGATCCTCCGCTGTTGATTCTCGGTGACACACTTTCGTACTCATTCCAGCCTTCTGTTGACTCTGGATCTTCAAGTCTCGCATTCACAAGTGAAGAGATTTGTAGGTTCAGTGGAAGCCTACGACTTTGGGATGCGGCTTTGAATCTTCAGCTGAACGATACCAACAGCGAGGGCGCAATTGATGCTGATTGCACATTTGAAATGTGGATGCAAGTCGACAAATCCTGGGAGCTTTCAGCTATTGGCAGTGCAACCACCACGCAGATGGAGCTATTCCGCCTAAAGAGTCCAGACCCACAAGCCTCGCTTTGCGTTTCGACAAACCAATTCGGATCCATCTCCGCTGTATTGCACACAAGCGATGAAAACCAAACGCCAGTATCACCGCAACCCTTTGAGAACGATCTTATTGCGTCGAGCCCGCTCGCATTTGACCAATGGGTTCACTTTGCGGTTGTCCTTGCTGGCTCGAAGCTCTCGCTGTACCAGAACGGAGAATTGTGTTACACTACACGGTGGGATCGCAGCAAGTTCTCCTTCAAGTCGGTGATCGTCTGCGGAAAGAGTGAGTCAAGTGGTGGTGCTGCAACTCCGTTCTGTGGTCATCTCTATGATGTGCGGTTGTGGAACGTGGTTCTGAAGGCTGAACAGCTGAAGAGCCATGCCAAAGGGCTTGACACGGTGAGCAGCACTGAAATGCAGCCGAAGTCACCAGCGCTTCCTAAAACTCCTCGAACTCACGGGCATCCAGTATCATCTTTCCTGATCCCACCATCTCCACCGCGCTCTCCGTCGCGATCGATTACGGTCCCTAACCACTTGAAGAAATGGACCACAACCAACCGCACAGGGAAAGACATGGTTTCTGTACGTCTGAACGCATCAGTCAAGGTGTCGGCTTCTCCCAGTGACGATGTCGTGTACTACGAAGCATACCCTTTATCGAGCGGCAAGATTTCAATCGGCTGGATGTGGAGCCATGCGGTGCCTTCAAGCAGTGAGTTCGTGGTTGGGGAGAGTGACGATTCGTTTAGCATCGAGCCTCACCAACGCGTCGCTTACTTCAGGGGCAACTCTGTGGAGCTTGAACCATTTACCTCAATGGGAAGTAGCGGTCTCACTAGTCCTCGAGTCAACGGTCATGGCAATGGGAGCTTTAACTCTCCTGATTTATTTTGCCGAACTGGAGACGTGATTGGGTGCGCTATTGCTCTGAAGACTAGTGAGGTGCTGTTCTACATCAATGGTCAGCTTGTTGCGCGCGCTGGACTACGAGACTCTGAAGTGAGCCACTCTTCTGATAGTGCAGAGAGCACCAGTGATGGAGTCAATGGCGCAGCTGCAGCTGATGGAGATAGTCTCCAGGACGAATTCGACCAGCTGGTGGACGAGATGTGTTCGATCGGCTTCTCACGTCAGTCGTCAACCGAGGCAGTCTCATCATCTGGCGCCGCAAGCACCGCGGAGGCAGTTGATTGGCTTCTTGAGAGAGATCCTAACGAAGCATCGACTGAGCTTGCGTACTCTCCTCGGAGGCGCTCTGCCAGGTCTCGAAGTAGCTCGCAGTCAGCGATTGAGCTGCACGAGATTGGGATGCAAAGTAGGCTATCGCCTGTCGTAACCCTGGGACCTCAGGGTGCTCAAGGTGTTGTTTGGAATTTCGGAGAGCGCGCCTTCAAGTATAAACCAGCAGCAGCGGAAGGATCACTGGTGTCCGTGTTTGAAGCAGCAGGAATGCCAGAAGAGAAGATGCGTTTCAAGATTTACGACCATTCAGAAGCAAGTTGGCAGCAAGTAGCGTACCGTCACAAAGTGCAGGAAATCACGCCTCAGCTGCTTGGCTGGTGGAAGCTTGACGAAGGAGAAGGTGCGATGTTGAACGACTCCAGTGGAAACAACAATCTCGGTGAAGTTCTTTATGATCAACACCTTGAGGGAGAAACCCCATCGAGTGTGGGAGCACTTTGGGACCAAGGTTTTTCACCTCCAAGTGCTGCTCTGAGACGAAACAGCGACGACCCACCATCTCCGTTTTCCCAGGACGTCTTGGTAGCCGATGGAGAGAAGGCAAAACATGAAGACATATCTAGTGGCGACCGAGAGAGTGTATGGGGGTATCGCTTCTACGTGACACCGCACTATTCGTTGGAGACAATCGGCCACGAGCGGTTCCAGGAGCAAATTACTCGAGTAGGTGGTGGCGGGGTGATCCGTGCGACGCAGCTTCGACAAGACAAGCAACTTGTGAAGTATGTCAACAAGGCTGCTCAAGCCAAGCAGATGAGCGTTTCACAGCTGCTGCGCGCAACGTGGAGTGAAATTGCGCCTCAGCACGACGAGCTCTTGCGATGGCCAGTGTTACTGGAGATCGCGACAGGCGTAGCAGTGGAGCGAAGAAATGCTGAGGATGGAGCCATGCCGTCGACAGCGGCGAGTGTTGAAGGCGTTTCCCAAGAGCGCCTCGCGAAGAGGTTCAAAGTACTGCAAGATTTCAATGCGGCAATCAATCGCGTACTCCCATTTGTGGGCTTCCGTCCTCCACCCTCATTGGAATCTTCTACCAACTCGACTCCAGTTCAACTACTGTACAATCTGATGTCTGAGCAACGCCATCGCATCTTCAATCTGGTGAAACGAGTCGTGTGGGATGAAGCGCTTGGACGAACGAGTGAGACGAGTGTAGCGCTCGAGCTGACGCTGAATCGCCCTAAGGCGACGCGGCACCGCAGCACGGGGAAAGTCGACACAGACGGACGCTATGCCCTGTTTTCGCAGGCTTTCCGGCAGCTCAATTCGTTGAGCGGTGCGCACTACAGACGCGCGGACAGGTTTTACCACGTCACTTTTCTTGGAGAGAACGCTCAGGATGCTGGAGGTCCGTATCGAGAAACCATGGCGCAGTACTGTGAAGAGCTGCACAGCGCACAGCTTCCACTGTTGCTACCAACGTCCAACTCGCAGCACAATGTCGGCGCTGGAAGAGAGAAGTGGGTGTTGAACCCGAGAGCAACCACCGTTACGCCGCTGCAGATGTACGAGTTCCTGGGCAAGTTGATGGGCGTGGTGCTGCGCAGCAAGCAGTACCTGTCGCTGAACATCGCGTTGATGATCTGGAAGAGATTGGTCGGCGAGCAGCTCCACGTCGACGACCTCGCAGCGGTCGACTCGATGATTGTGAACTCGATGCACAAGATGCGCACAATCGACACGTATGGGGTCACGGAGGAGATGTTTGAAGACATTGTGCTGGAGACCTTCACGACGCTCTCATCGGACAATCGCGTGGTTCCCCTCAAGCCGGGCGGACAGAGTATCGCAGTGACGTTCGCGAACAGGTGTGAGTATGCGGATTTGGTCGAGAAGTACCGCTTGCACGAGTTTGATTTGCAGATCGCGGCTCTGTATCGTGGCATTTCAACAGTCGTGCCAGCGAAACTGCTGTCGTGCTTTACTGGACCGGAGTTGGAGCTAATGGTGTGCGGCAGCCCCGAGGTGGACGTGGATCTGCTCGAAAAGTGCACAGAGTACTCGAGTTGCAGCACGAGTGACGCGCACATCGTCTGGTTCTGGCAGGTGCTGCGCAGCTTCTCGCACGACGAGCGCAGCGCGTTCTTGCGGTTCGTGTGGGGGCGATCGCGTTTGCCAGCGCACGAGAAGGAGTTCCCACAGCTCTTCAAGCTCCAGTCATTCAGCAAGGCGCAACCGGGGCGCTCGTCCGATGCGTACCTGCCGATCTCGCACACGTGTTTCTTCTCGGTCGAAATGCCCGTGTACTCGAGCGAGCAAGTGCTGCGCGACAAGCTGCTCTACGCGATCTACAACTGCCAGGAGATCGACGGCGACGGAGACAGCGTCGCTGCGAACCAGCTGGGGTGGGAAGAGTGAGAGTGAATCGAGAGGACTTCATTGTAAATACGAGAAGAGGTGTGAGAAAGTTGGTGCATGTGCGCAGAGTATTCAGGTTGATGAATTGAATGCCCATATTAAATACATTCATTGATTCTGGGTTCCATTTGTTGTTGTTGACAACTTAGACATCTCCAACATTGACAGTGCCTGGACCAGAAGAGGGCGTGTCACTTGAGCTACCTGTGCCACTGGGGCTTCCTGAGCTGCTACCTGACTGGCTGCTAGCCGATCGCGCTGCTGAGCTGCTCGTTGCCGCCACGGTCGGTGTCGACGCGTTCGCACTCGCTGAGGAAGAGGACTTAGTAATTGGCGAGGATGGAGCACTTGTTGCAGCAGCAGCTTTCTGCGCGTTGATCGCCTTCAAGATGTTGACGCGTCCGTAGCCAAACGCATTGTTTGGGAACTGCGATGCATCATTCAGTGTACCACAGGTCGGCTGGCTCGTGACTGAGAGAACGCTCGTGTCCGTATTCTGAATGAGCAGAGCCTTCACTTGGCTGGTGCTGAGACCTGGGAACGCTTCCAGCAGCAGCGCAATCGCGCCCGCGACGTGCGGTGCAGCGAAACTTGTACCCTGGTACACGGAGATGGCGCTATCAGAGTCGCTTCCTGGTCCGACGACGTACTCGCCTGGAGCAGTGAGGTCAGGCTTGATGTCGCCCTTCAGTCCTGGTCCACGACCACTGAAACCGGACAACAAGTCATCATAGTCTGTTGATCCGACTGTAATGGCGATGGTCGAGTCTGCAGGCGCGTTCACGGTGCCACACCCTGGTCCGTTGTTCCCATTCGAGAACACGGGGATGATGCCGGCGCTGATCCAGACGTTGATCGCGTTCTCAAACACGTCGACGCCGCGCTCCGAGTTCCAGCTGTTGTTGATGATGTGCGGCTTCTTGGAGCAGTCAGTCTTGGTCTTGTCTCCGCCCAGGAACGGGCAGGTCATGAACTGCGCGCACTCGAGCAAGTCGCCTTCGCGGCATCGCTGGAGCTCGTTACACGCACGACAGGACATCCACTGCGCCTTTGGAGCAACGCCAAAGCCCTGGCCACCCGCGATGAGACCCATGACAGCAGTACCATGGTCACCTGGATCGTTCGGCGTCGTGGACTTGGAAATCGGGTCGTACCAGCCGTAGTCGCCAACAAAATTGTTGCGCAGAGCATCGTGGGTCACGCGCACGCCGCTGTCGATGGTTCCAACGCGTACGTTGCGACCCAAATACCCGAGTTTCCACGCATCGAGTGCCTGGATACGCTCGAGTCCCCACTCGCCGACGAAATCGTTCTCATCCATCGCGACAGCTCTGGATTCCTGGATCGACAGGTGCGCGATCACTTCTTCTCGGATCGAGCCCAGCGATGGGACTTCTTTGAGCTTCTCGATGAGCTCCGGGGTGGCGTCGCGGATGTAAACCTCGTTGGTGATCCACAAACTCTTGGCCTTTCCCGAGTCGGGGGTCGTGGTATTCGCGGCGTCTTCTTTGATCACTTCCATGACTTCTTGGTGCTTCTCCTCTGCGTACTGCACCAGGCGATCGACCAGCTCCTGGACTTGTTGTCCGTCCACTGTACTAGCAGCAGGATCTGAATCTGCATCACCAGCAACAGTGTCAGCGTCTCGGGTTTCTTTCCCGCCGTCGTTATCCATGCACGCTCCCTTCGCAGTCGTAGTCTTCTTGGTACTTGGAGGGTTTGTTGTGCTGCTATCGCTATCGCTTGACACTTCCTTCGTGGAAGACGAAGTAGGGATCGTGATGGTGGCGGTGGAGGTAGCCTCTCTATTTTCGGCTCCCGGCTGCAAGATGTCGTCTGGGCGTTGCTCTTTCATCGTCAGCACGATGCTCACGCGTCCCTGCTCCTGCAGTGTGCGGTGGATACCGTCGTGCACATGCACTGCAGCCGAGGCTGGCGTTGAAAGCGATCCCGCGAGAGCGAACATCGCGCTGAGCGTCAACGGGGTTCGCACGCGCATCTTTGGTTGTGGAATACAGGGGAAAGCTGCAACGGCAGTGACAGAGACCCGGTACAGTAGCGAAGAGAACGTCTTGTCCTCCGCGCGGCGAATTGAGAAGTGAGGAAATGAAAGAGTGGGCGGGACACACCACGCAGCCGAGCGGTGCACAATTTGCACACAATTCGTTTGTGAAATGTTCAGAGCTGTTGTGACACACTGCAGTCAAGAGATGGACAAATTGTCCCACTCTGGTGACGGATGTTGCCCTTTCTACGTTCGCAGCACATAACCCGAAACCGACTCGATGCAAATCCGTTTCACAAATTGATTTTTCGAGACGGTGCAAGCTGCGTAATGCGTGACGTGTGGCGACCCCAGCACTTGGCCTGCGATTGCCCTTGCACTCGCCTGACTGCGGCACTTGCACCAGGACGCTTGTCGTCCTTGGCATGCGAGTGCAAAATGAAAGCAAAAGAAGATCGCGTGCCAGAGCTCCCAGTACAGTCGGACCTTGCTTAAACGATCCATAACTGATTCAATAGCCGTGGAGTGTTTGTTACGGATTGGATCTTCCTTCGCACCATCTGGTTGCAGAATCAGATGCCGATGAGAAAAAAAAGACCGTTGTACCACTCTGATGTAGTTGCGCAAATTATATGTTATACTTGATTTTACTATGGGGTTGCAAGCCCCCTTTAACATTTTCAGAATTTGGCAGAATCCTAGCACTATACTTGGTATTTGTAAGGTAATGACCAATTAGCGTAGATAAGAAGGGTGTGTGCCATACAGTAGATAAGAAGGATACGGCTTTTGGGAGAACATCTGATTACGGTGTGACCATCATCCTTTGGTCAATCCTTTTACGTTGTTGGAAGCTCACACTCTTTTTCTTCTCATCTTGGACCGAGCAACCACCCAGCAACAACAGCGACGACGTTCGGAGCATGGACGCACCAGCAACAACGACGCGAAAGCGAACCAACAAAGCCGAGTCACCCCCGGCACGCCTCTTGTGGGGGCCGCGCTGGGTCCTCCTGTGAAGGTCTCTCATCCTGTGTCCACATGGACCTGACGGTTCGCATTGTGTTCCTGTACACGTTTGGGGGGCTCGCTCAAAAGTTCCTCTTTATTCTGTTTGGTTTTGATGTCGACGATCTGTATTCGGTCATCGCGCGTGCGAGGACACGACAGGCCAAGTACCCCAGAGACACCACTGCCGAAGAAGTCGCCGAGGTGAGTCGCGTCCGCAACGCCCTCCTCGCAGTATCCCCTTCGCTGCAATCTCCGCCTCCACTGCATACGCCATCGGAAACTCTGCATTTCCCGGGTCCACTCGAGTCGAGGGCCCACTTAGCTCGGCTGGTATCCGTGATAGGCGAGGCAAGCACGTCGCTTGCCATATGTATGTATGTGTTTTCGCTTGAGGAACTCCTACATCCGGTGATTGCTGCGAAGACAAGGCTCTCGGTGGGCGCGTTTGACACGCCAACACGAGTGATTCTCGATTACCAGCAAATGCGTTCGTCCCTGAGGCTAGTTCGCGCGCTGCTGAAAGCCAAGATCCCAGTGAAGGTGCATGAAAGGGAAACTTTCATGATGCATTCGAAGTTTACACTTATCGATAGAACTAGGTGTACGTACGGGTCACTCAATTGGTCACGTCACGCGTTAGCCTCAAAGGAGTATCTCACTATTGAAGACGGCACGAGTAAGCGACTGGGGTCTTTCCGGAGTAACTTTGAGGAAATGTGATCGCCTGACAGTGAGTATCAGTATGTCACCGAGGTGATGCTCAACAAAATGGGCGAAAGCAGGTGTTGCCTCTGCACTGAGAGTATCCAAGCTACAAAAGCAGCGCCGGCAGCGGAGAAGCTCGCTACCGCACAAGCTATCGCGAAGAAGACACCTACCACACGAGTTCCTTCGGCACCCGCAGCAACTCGACTAACACCTCCACCAACTCAGCAGCCGCCTCCTACCCAAGCAAGTCAGTGGCAACCACCCCCAGCAAGCCCATGGGTACCGCCTCCAGGAATTCAGATTCCAGCAACAAGACAGCAGCACGTTCCAGCAACAAGACCATTGCAATACCCAGCAGCAGCAAGTCCGCAGCGCCCAGCAGCAAGCCCATTACGGCACCCAGCAACAGCAAGTAAGTCCGTGGCAGCACCATGAAAATGACCTCACAGGCCATCACAGAGCTGTTCACGACGATTATTGGCTATCGGGGATTATTAGCTAACGGCGGACGAGGAGCCTCATCTGATTCGCTCAATCCTTTCGAAAAGGGGCTCTGCGCTCAGTATACCATTTCGCAATTTTAATCCGGGAAATATACCAGTCCCAAAATATATGCGGTTAGTATACCATTTTGGTTTGACAGGATAATCCTCAAACTAAAATGTGGATTCTATACCAGTGAAAT
>JAASGK010000547.1:0-21270 GCA_023334195.1 Globisporangium emineosum
CTCATTGGTCAGTGCCCAGGGACCACCACGCGCAAGTCCCTGGTCTACGACGGCGGAAACTACTGCTCGGCTGCTCAGTCTGCCGAGTACGCTGCTGCGCGCAAGGTCCACAGTGAGCATGTGACTGCCTCCATCTGCGGTTACAGCTACAACGGTCTTCTTTCGAGCGAGTCGACCGGCCTATTCTTCGGTGGCATCTTCATCCCGCACAAGTCGAGCGAAAACGACGGTGTCGTGGAATTCCAGAGCTGCATCGCTGATCTGCCAGCGTCGCAATACAAGGAAGACTACGCGAGCCCGTTCTACCGCGCGAAGCTCAACCACGCTGACACCACCATGCACAACGGCGACGCCCTCTTCGACAAGAGACAGAAGCCAGTCAAGTGGTTCGAGTGTTTGCTGTAGGTACGCGCACGGATGTCTCCCAGCTGTAGTGTTTGTTGTCAGTGCTGCGCTGCCATATCATAAAGTGAAAAATTCCATTTTGAGAGTACAACTTGGACTTCTAAGGGTTTGAATCCACTTACAGGGTTACAAGCACGCGCTCAGACAAGTTGGTGGCGATCTGGGGTGGTGGCTAAAACTTTGGAATCTGCGACCTGATGGACGATACGCTCAGCAATCGGCTCGTGACTCGAGGACTCTGTTTGGTGGAGACGTCTCCAATGGTGTTTCTCCTCGTACGCGCCTCCTCAAAGACTCGTTTCGCCGCAGTTTGGTCATCTTGAGCTCTGTGAAGTCTGTGCTCGACTCTCTCAAGCACTCGCTCCGCCTGATCCACGTCTTTGCGTTTTGCTTTCGCTACGTCAACTCGAAGCTTCCAAGGTACAAGCACTCTGGGAACGAGGCGATTTCGTGCGATGGGCGATCGTTCATTTAGTCTTCCAACCAACTCGCCCTCAATCGACCAAAGCGAAACGCAGCCATCTTCAGTCAAGCTCACAACGATCAGATTGCTGCTGGATTGAAGCTCGCTGATTCGGAAAACCTCCAGACTTCGAATTGCCGTCGATCGATGAGCGTGCCACTGATGCAATTTCGGCAAGCATCCTGTCGGAAAGAACCCTCCATCGCATCCTTCAGAAGTACCATCATGTGTCTTGGAGGTTGACTCGCAGGATCCCTCTTTAATCGCATCAATCCGCTTTAGCACCAACTCGAAATCGTAAATCGTGATGTAGCCTATCCAAGCATTTGATAACACGGCAATCAGAAAACTCACAGCCAGACAACAGCACATCATCCAAAGCAATGGATTTGTGGTTACCTTGTTCGTCTCCAACGCATACAAGCTTTTCTTCTTGGGCACCACCACAGAACCACTTCGCTGCTAGAATCGTCGTTTCGTTGACCTCCTCAACCTGTTTCACTGCATGTGCATCCTTCTCGAGGGGATCTGATGAAGACGACTCTACTTCTGTCAGGAAAAAGCTACGACTTGGTTGGTCAGGTCTCTTCTGCGCAGAGTAAGGAGGAGATTTCAGTCGGTGGATAAACTTAAAAAAACGTTGGTACGAATGCGGCAGCAGAGGTGGAATCGCAACCGTCGACCAAAACTCCAGTTTGCAGCTCCCTGTTTCAGTGCAAACGAAGTACGGGTACGGGCTGAGAAATGCGATCTGCGAGATTGATGGTGGTGGTGTTTGCTGAGAGCTGCGCGACCCAGCACTCCCTTGAGCTACGACGGCACCATTTCTTGTATTCCACACACAAAATGTTCCGTCGGTCGATGATCCGGTCACTAGCGAGAACAGTTGGCTGTGCACATCGAGAGACGAAACGCTTGAGATGGACCGCTCTGACTGGGTGATCTTGCCGTCCTGAAGCGCAGTGAGACTCTCTTTCAGGATCTCCAACAGACTTGTAAATGTGATCATTTCCTGGTTTCCATGATCTGGAACGCCTTGCAGTCTCGAAGTCTCGTTCTCGGTCGTTCTGTCGGCATCTGCTGTGTGATTCATAAATGTGACCGGAAACGCGGCTTCTAGCACGCACGGCAACTTTGACAACGGGATTGATCCGCATCGACTCGCATCTTCTTGACCAAATATCCGCATCAAACGCTCGATCTCGTTGCCGTAGAAAAACGAGCGGAGAGAAAGCGGGACGGAGTATTCTGGACTGATTTCTCCACTTGATGGGCCATAGAAAAACCCGCTTGACGCACTTTGAACACCTCTCCAGTGATTCAGTTTGAACAACACGTCGAGTGTGTCGTATCGGGTGATGAGGATGTTTCCGTTGGTTGCACCTGACACGACTTGGCGCTTCTCTTTCAGCCATTGGATCGCTGTGATCTCGGCAGAGTGAACGCGCTTCTGGGCGACCACCGATCCGTTTGGGATCATCAGACGCGCGACTATCCCGCACTCTGTCCCAACAAAGCAGGAGAAGTAGTCGTCGACCAGGCAAACGCATGTCATTTCGGACCCGACGACCGGAGACGCAGTGCGGACCAACTGCCCTGAATTGGTGTCCCAGCTCTTGATCTCCCAGCAGGTAAGCGCCAGAAAGCACTGCGTCGGTGGGCAATAGAACACCGAAATTGGCTTCTTTGCTTCGTCTAGCTCATGTTCTTCGTCGATCTCGTGATGATCAACTCCAGTCGCACTTTCTTGGGTGTCTTTGCTTGCGTTCGTTGGCGTTTGATCAATGAAGAATATCGCTGAATGCGCAATCGCGATACGCTTCTTGGATAAAATGTAGCAAAGCGAGCTCATTGGTCGCGACAGGGTCCGCGGGATGCTGCGATCCTTCACGTACAACTCTTTTCCGATCGTCTGCACTGCCGCGAACTTGCGCAAGTCCCAGATTTTCACAACGCCGCACTCGTCTGCGGTGATTATGTGAGGCATGTCGGGGACAACTTCCATGCCGATCAGCTGACTTCGATGGCCAGTTAGAGAGCCAATCTTCTGCTCCACGTGGGGGTTCCACACTTGGACGCAATGATCCAAACCTGCGCTGACTAGGTAGCCATTTTCAGAGCTGAACCTGAGCATCGTGACCGCTTTCTTGTGACCGGATAGAGCTTTCGTAATTCGGTGGAGATGAAGGTCGATCATGTAAATTTTGCCATCCAGACACGCGCCAGCCACTTGAGACATCCCGTCGATGACCAGGAGATCGTTCATCACAGGATGACCTTTGTCGAAAAAAGTGTGCGAGCAACCAAGGGATTCTAGATCCCACGCATGAACTTGGCCGTTTATACTTGATGAGTATAGTTGTGTCGACGTCACGCTCGAGTGGTTCGCGAGAGCTAGTTGTGCAGTTTGGGTCGGTATTTGCTACACATGCAAAGTAAAAGCATGAGCACACCATTGCTCACAAAAAAAGAAAAGCTAATGTCTGCAAACGTACCTGTCGGATCTTGAGTGAATCGATGTCGTATAAGGAGATGACTGGCGAAGTGGTTGCGGTGACTACGTACCGACCAAATGGGGAGTAAATTGCGTCCAAAACTTGACTGTTGCAGGCAAAAGAGAACCGATTATAAGGCAAAGCCAAGGAGATTTCTGTTGTTGCCATAATCAAACAAGTGCATACCTAGCTGAGCGGGTTGCCTCTCTGACAACTGAGCTTGTCGTTGGGTCGAGTATGGAAAATCCTCGGCGCTTGTTATCATGGAAGAGAATCTTATCGACCTCGCCAAAGTAGACCTGCAGAAGATCACAGAAATCAGTTACTCAATCTCACGTCGGCCCTTCAATCTGTATGTTGGAAGTTGCAGTTCTGTATGACGACTTACCATTCGTTGGATATCTGCAGTCATATTCAAAGGCGGCGGTGCTGTTTCTACTTGGTACTACGAGTGTGTGAGTTTGCCGCTCGATTCAATAGTAGCAAGCAAAAGACAACATACCTTGAACGCGGTGTTTTCTCCATCAATCGTGCGTAGATCTTGCATCCATCAATAATTGGGGAGTTTGGTGAGCCACAACGATAGCATTGGAACACAAACTCGTTGGTGCATACCTAATGTTTGGGTGATAAAAGTACTGAACGTAACCCAGTCGAGTAAGCCCTCAGAGCGAACGTCTGCCTTGCGAAAGATTGTGCTAATATGACACGTCAAGACCACCTGTGACGTGCCAGGAAAAGTAGACTTTAGAAGGATCTGATTGATAGTTCGACAGGCTTAAACTCAGAACTCAATGTTTACCTGCTCAGCCCTGGGTAATTTGTCTGCCTTCAGTCCAGCCAGCATCTCAGCGATAAACTCTTCCTCGTTCAAGTACTCGCATTTTTCAAACGCCTGGTGCAAGGCAGCCATGTCGCTTCGATCTGCAAGCGCCATCAAACGTTGCGTCAGTCGTCACGTGTGGCATGCTCATGAAGCCAAAATACAAGGCGTACCTAAGTTCTCCACAATGGATGACGGTGTCGATCGGTCTTTGGGCTGGCTTTGAACTAAAGATCCAGCAACTACAGGCTCTTTTCCGGGTCGCGTGAGGCTGTGGCGCGGTAGTAAGCGCTGCTTTGTTACTGCAGTATCCATGTAAACGACATTGCTGACAAACTTCGTCTTTTGCTCTCTTGAGTCTCGTGCAGTTTGACTTTCTCGTATCTTTGGGAAGTAGCTTGATGATTCTGCAACAAAGCCATTGCCACTCTGTTCCCGCCGGCGTTGTGCCTCGATCGTCGCGGGGCGTTCAGCTTCAAATCTTCGTAGCCCTGTCTGGAAAGCCGCTGGGATCTGCAAGGACAGCAGTGAAGCGAACAAAAGCAGAAGATCAGTTTGCTTAGAATGTCGCGTAGAATTCGTGACGTATTGAAGGCGACTTACTTCTGCGGGCTGATAGATCTTCCGGCCATCTCTTCCAAAGCTCCTGGCGTTTGCTGCAGGCACCACACCTGCAAAAGAATCAAATAACTTGGACATGCTGATCGTCAATCTGCTTGAAAAGATTGGCAGTGGTTCATCGCGGCAAACAACTTGCGATGAAAAGCCGTGGCGTTTCACGATCCAATAAATCTGTGAAAATAGCACGTTCTTCCCAAACCACAGTTAGCAACGCTAATAGAAGTCTATTGGTTCGTCTTGTTTGCCATGCTTTAGTCAGTTCGTGGTGGGAATTCGTGGAGAGTAGCGAAAGCAAGGGCGTCATCTACAATGCGCTGTTCACTCTCTTTCGGAAGAAGCTCCAGCTCGATCTCTTGAAACGCTGCCACGTAATTGCACTTCTTGTAGCCCAATCTGCATTCAAGAGAGCGCATGTTATAAATTTCAGTCAGAGTGCCTGAAGAAAAATCTGGTGCACTTACTTGTCGAAAAGCTGGAGCGAAGCATGGTTGACCTCGTTGATTTTACAGTAGAATCGGTGAACGCTGAGCTTCGAAGTTGCTATTAAGAAAACAAGAGGAAATGCACACAAACAGATTTGATATCCAGGGGGTAAGATCGATTTCAGATTGTTCAATTGATTTGGGGTTTCCATACCGTAAGCCATCATGAGCTCCACTGCCTCTTTCGCAAACCCTTTGCGTCGGTACTTTGGCTCCGCGATCATGATTTCCATTTCGCAGTTGAACGCATCGTCGTAGTCATTGAAGAAGAGATTCACGTCGCCAGCCATACCTGTCAAATTGTTAGATTCCCAAGCACACACCGTGAATGAGTTCAAACACGCCCCTGTAACACTTGCAACACCACTGTCGCGGACTTGCTTACGGTCAATCGCGTCTTCGTCGGTGAACGAGGACTCGGCATCGTTGGCACCTTTCGCGAGCACGATGAACGTGCACTCTGTACTTCCCACATCACAGCCACACATCACACCACAGTGTATGTCAGCTAGAGTGTAGCCATAATAAGAAACGAACACGTTGAGACCGAACAACTCGCACTCTTGTCATCGTCTCGCCACGATCGCTGCATCTCGTACTCTTCCTCCATCGAGAGCGGCTCGGACGCCGTCATTTCTGTCACCAAAACAAGCCACGTTTATCAGCGTGTCCACTAGCAGAGCACGCAGGTTCTTTCTCAGAAAGAAGCGCGCCTCACCTTGCAGCCACGGGTCTTTCATCCACTGGTGGTACTTGTCGACGTGCTCCTTCTCATACGGCACGAGTGTCACATTCCTGCCCACCTGCTCAACCACCAACACAGCAACAGAAGCGAACATCAGCACTAGAACACACACACACACACACACACGCAAGCACACGCTCGCGCTCAAATAGCAGCAATGAGTTCAGAAACATAGCTAGAGGCATGGACACTACACCTACGATCACGAGCCCCGCATTTGCCCGCATTGTTGCCTTTCTTGGTGGATGCTGAAATTTGCGATCGAAATATGGGCCAAAACGATCGAAATCCTCTAGTGAATACTATATTGAACATGATGATTTTGAGCCACAATCCAGATTGGGTTCAAAATGCGTTGAAATGGGTGGTGTTGTGGTGGGTTCTGGGTGGGTGTTGCGTGGGTGTTGTGTGCCACGTGTTCAAACAGATGGTCTCTCGGTAAGTGTGCGCTTAACATAGAAAACAGCTCCATTTGCCGTGCGTTTGTAAACAACCCACAATGACTGTTGCTTTTGAGAGGGGAAATCCAAGCGAGCTTGAACACAGAAGCGCACATTTTGCATACACATTAATAGTTGAAAAGCGCCATACTTTATTCTATACTAAACGCGGGGGGAGTCGACGCACGGCGGAGGGAGAGCGGGAGCGCGCCGCGCTCGCCCGCCCCCATTTCCCATTCCTCCCTCCAGCAGCAGCTCCGCAACCGAGAGAGAGAGAGTCATGAGTGCCCCGTCCTCCCCCCGCAAGGCCCCTAACGCCCCGCCTGCGCGTGTCGTCGTCGAGCTCACGGAAGCCGACATCCCGGACGTCATCGAGCGTCTGCCGAAGCCTGACAAGGCCGTGCACGAGGCCGCGATCGCCAAGATCGACGCCGAGATCAAGAAACTCCAGGCGCGCACGGTAAGGAAGCGGTCGAGATCATTCTGTCGCTTGTGTGTGTGTGTGTAGTAAGGTTGTTGTGTGACGCATCGATGTACTCATGCTGTTTGTGTCGATTTGTTGCTACTGCTGGTGTGTGTGCTGTGCAGAATGTGATCCGCGCCGAGATGGATGCTCTCAAGACCGGCCGCGGCAAGTACGGCGAGCAGATCAAGGCCGCCAAGGTCGTGTACAGCGACCTGCGCGCGCAGAAGGACAACTTGATCCAGCAGCGCAACCAGATCACCGCGAAGCTCAAGGGCGTGCAGGACTTGAAGGACTCGACCATCAAGAACCAGCGCAGCCTGCGCTCGGTGTTGAAGTTCAGCTCCGAAGAGGAGTTCGACAAGGAGATCGCGTCGCTGCGCCACCAGCAGGAGACCCGCTCGATGGCGCTGGTCGAGGAGAAGCGCATCATCAAGGAGATCGAGGCGCTGCAGCAGCAGAAGCTGCAGGTGAGCAAGTTCACGGACGAGAAGGGTGCCGCGGACAAGCACAGCGACAACATCAAGGAGATCCGCGCGTTGCAGGCCAAGAAGAACTTGGAGATCGACGCCGTGCAGGAGAAGCTGTCGGCGCAGAAGCTTGTGCTCGATGAGTTGTACCGCCTGAACGAAGAGGAGAACAAGCAGGACCAGTTCCCTGTGCTGGCAAACGAGCGCACGGAGATCAAGAAGAAGCTCGACGAGAAGTTCACGTCGCTGAAGGAGCTCCGCAACGCCTTCCGAGAGGAGAACAACAAGTACTACCAGAACATCCGTCTGGTTCGCTTCAAGAAGGACCTGGAGCGCAAGAAGGAAGAGGAAGCGAAGAAGGCCGAGTACGAGGCCAAGCTCGCGGACTACGAGAAGGAGATGGCGAAGATCCATCCGTACCAGGAGGAGATGGATCTCTCGGACGCGCTTGTGCTGTACTTGGAGAACGCTTTCGCCAAGGAGCTCAAGGACGAAGAGACCGCCAAGAAGGAGGCTGCGGCGTCTGCTGTGCCAGTCGAACTGGATGGCTTGAAGCCACTTCAGCGCAAGGATGAGGACTTCATGAGCTTCGGCGGCGGCAAGAAGAAGGGCAAGAAGACCGGCCCAGGCAAGAAGACCAAGAAGGAGACCAAGCTGTCGATCGCGCTCGCCCAGGTGGACGCCTTCAGCAGCATTGGCTTGGTGCCGCCATCGACCGTCGGTGCAATCTCGGAGTCCCTCGCCGCGATTAAGGAGAAGAAGGCGTGGTTCGCCGCGCAGACTTCGCGCCCAAAGCCTGCGACTGAAGAGAAGGCCGCGGTGGCTTCATCGGGCGAAGCTACCTCGCCAAAGAAGAAGAAGTCGAGCAACAAGAAGTTCAACGCCGGCGACAAGAACGCGTTCCCATCGCTCGGCGGTCTCAGTGGCGAAGAAGCGCCGGTCGCGTCTCCGTTCTCGTCGTGGGGACCAGGTCTCGCTGCTGCGGCTGCGTCTGTGCCGACCGCTGAGGACTTCCCAGCTGCCGAGGACTTCCCAACGGCGGAGGACTTCCCAGCGGTGGTTGCTTTCCCAACGGCGGAAGATTTCCCAGCCATGAACTAACTGAGTAGAGAATAGCGTGAAGGCGATAAAGTGCGAGATCCCAGGACGAGAACAAGGCGGAAGTGAGAGCGGGGGCGGTGGGAAACGAACCCACCGCCTCGGCTGCGTTAGTCTCTCTCCTGCGATGTCTGTCGGTACGGTATGAGGTATGTATTTGTTGTATATCCTGTCCACCATTTTGCACATCTCGGCATTTCTTATCGGTAGTAGTTGATAAATTAGATTCCCTCCCTCCCTCCAACCCATACAAGTTTTTGCTTTTTGAGGTACACGCACAGTCATCGTTAGGTATCTCTTTCGTTCTCGCTCTCTCTTTGCTTTGCTCGATCGTAGTCTGTCTATTCGTGTTGAGTCTTCAAGCCACATGCGCGCTCTCACTCGACGCCTCTGTCCACCTCAGCAAAGAGCTGCTGCATCTTCGAGTTCTTCATTTGCTCGGACGCGAGCATCAGCTGCAGCATCTGGTCCGAGAGGCGGTCTTTGAACTGCTGTAGCTCCTCCAGCGCCACTTGGGCGAGCTGGCACTCGCGCTGCAACGCGGCGTACTTGTCCTGCATGCCCTGGAGCTCTTTCTCATTCGCGTCCATCTTCCTCTGGATCGTCTTCAGGTCCGCTGCGAGTCGCGGCACGAGGATCTCCAAGTGCGATAGCTTCCGGTCTTCTTCCTCCCGCTCGGCGTCGTACTCGTCAAAGTCTCTTTGCGTTGCGTGCTTGTCGCTCCGACTCGATAACATGGACATCCGAGTCGCTCTCTCCAGACAGCTGTACATGCGGCTGTTGATGTACGCCATGGTCTCTGCTGGACTCCACAGTTGAATCGCACTGCGGCCTTTTCCGCCGTCACCACCACTTAAGCGTGACGGAGAGGGCGACGTCGCTTCAGCAACAGCGATCACCGAGAGCGCCTGGAACTGAGCGCGAAGCCGCTGCTTGGCTTCGAGGTGGTCTTCCAGCTCGAAAGTGGCTTCTGTGAGCGCATAGTTTGCTTCGTAGAGCGTTGACGTTGCGGATGCGAGCGACTTGTCAATGTCCTCAATCTTCTGACGCAGCACCACCGTGTCACTGGCAACATCCGAGTCAAAGTGTTGGAGTTGCGACCGGATCAAGTTGAGAGAATTCGTGTGATCGCCAGTTTCACTTGTTTCGAGATTTGGGAACAGAACACTGTGTTCATAGGAGAGAGGCGTCTTCTGAAGCCGAAGACGGAGATACTGGCACACGACACACCCAACTGTTAAACCCGCTGCTTAACCCTGAAACGCAGAAAACAGAAGCAAGCCAACATACCTCCATGTGCCTCTCACCCTCCATCTTTGCGAGCGTTCTCCTCGTGATCTTGTATCCAAGCGCACTGGAAATGAGCTCGTCAACCGTAATGCTATCCAGCCGCAGCTTTGGGTTTTGCCGGAAGAAGTCGCTGCACTGCTCCATATCCTATGTTCACCCCACAGATCGTAACGCAATGATGAGGACAAATTGACCATCGCCCCTTTGTAACCAAGTTCATGTACCATTTGAAGAATGAATGGACGGATGTGCGCTGTGATGGCAAGCGCGACTCGGAACACCATTTTCCAGCCGTCCAGGAAGAACAGGTCCCAGATCCGATGCACGCTCTGCCCTGGCAACACTCGCGCGAAAAGCGTCACAAACCACTGCGTGTCACAAAGAACCCGTTCTCAATTACCGAGTTTATCTTAGCCAAGTAGATTCAAGAACAAAGTTGCATACCTGGGTCGCAAGGAAGCTCGGGTGCATGCCAATCTGCCGGAGATGCAAGTAAAGATCGTTGAAGTGGACTTGCAAAAGCTGGTTGTACAGATAAATACACCTCGACAGCCTGCGAATCAGTTGGTTAGACCTCTCGATAATCACGTTGCGAGGGTTGCACAGTCGAAAGCACGGAGCACCTACCCGGGCATCTTGCTGCGCCAAATGTCTGCCATCCCGTGGTTGCGGATCAACGCGTACAGTATCCAGAACGCTGTCTCTTCTGGCGAGCCATTACTATCTGCTAACTCGCTCGCTTGCGACTCGAGACCATTTTCATTCAGCATCAGCAGTAGAACCGCTGCAACATAGTTCATCCCCTACAGACGAACCAATTGGTAAAGTTGGATCATGACTCCTAAAAGCACAGAAATTGAGACGAAATGGCTGCACCTGGCAGTACGCGACGTCTTTCGCATGGAAAGCGGCGGCCTTGAGCACGTTGCCGAGCTGACGCCTCCCGTCAGAGTCATCCGAGAAGAATGACTGAGTTGGAA
Source organism: Globisporangium emineosum (assembly GCA_023334195.1). NCBI lineage: Eukaryota > Oomycota > Peronosporomycetes > Pythiales > Pythiaceae > Globisporangium > Globisporangium emineosum. Next base: position 10,776 of record JAASGK010000547.1, read on the forward strand.
ATGTTCGCTCGACGTCCCTGCCGATCTCGCCTTCAACACCTGTCGTCTCTAGCGCCGCGGTGTCTGTGATGCGTGTGATCCCGATCAGCTACAGTACACACAAAAACGCACAGTACATAATGCTCTTTAGATCAGCCGCTGCTCTTGAGTAATAGGATGCAAACCAGCATCGGCAGCATACCTGCATGTAGAACTCCGACTTGGCCGCGTGCCCAGGTATTTCGTCTTCCAATCGCTGCACATTTGCGCACAACTTCCAGTAGCTACAGCAGCGGGAGCGCCACACTCAGTCAGCATCAACACAGATAATCATCCCTCCAACACACAAAGTAAATACTCACCGGATCCGCGCGTGTGCTGGGAAGCCGTGCGCGTGGACAGCTCGACGACGTAGCTTGGACTTGTTCACTGCTTGGTTCAGCTGCCGGTTGAGTTGTGAGACCACGTCCATCGCATCCACCTACACAGAGAGAGAAAGAGCAGCAAAACACAATTGCTCAGCCTTTCCGAGAAAGTGCGACAACGCGCTTCTCAGAGTGGAGCTAATGGATTACGCACCTCCACCCAGCGCTGCGTCGCCAGCACCGACAGCACCTCCACCAGCTGCTTCTCCAAGGGCGTTGTCTCCATTTGCCCCACGCTGGCGTCGCGCCGGCCATCCGCGTCCTCACCACCGCTGCCTTGCGTCACCATGATCACCACTTTGCTGCTTCAAACCTCGACTCGTTATCAGCAAGGCAATCGTCGTCAAAACTTAGTAGTCATTTGATGAATTGAATTGACTATCAGGTATGCATTGACTCTGCCGGCAATTTTTATGTGGGTCACATTAACCCTTTCACGAAAATCGGTACGGTACTACTATTATTCAAGATTCGAACCCACTTCTGACATAAAATTAAAGAGACGACAAATCAAATCAATTGGTTTTTAAAATTAGTGTTGCTTTGTGTACATATTTTTAAATGTTTGACGAGGTGTTTTCACACCGTGTGTTCCAATGCAGATTCTGCAGCAACAACGCAACAGGAGCGCAGTGATGGATTATTTGGCTCTCTTTCTCCACTCGCGCCAGAAAGGTGTAGAGAGCATCCAAAGTGGGGCTAGTGCTCGGCATGTTGAAGCGTGTCATTTGATGAAACAACACAACAGCGAAGTCATTTCTCCACTCAAATAGTCGGTTTTAAGAGGGAGTACGCGGTCCTGTTGCCATGATCTTTTGTTCAATTGTGGGGAGTGATCACAACAGCTGTTTCAACTATGATGTGTATCGCGATCACTCGTTGACTTAGAAAAATATCGACATTTTCTGTCAGTCAAAATTGAAGATTGAATGGAATTATTTGTTTTTGGTCACTTCCAAGCTTTTGAAGGAGGGAGTCAACGGCAGCCATGTTGCTGCACGCAAATTGCGTTGTGACAGTGCTGTTGGTGGTCTGACTGGATCAATCTTAATCCTACCCAAACGCAACTAAGCATATAAATTAAACTGGAACAGACCTCTAATATCCTAAATTATAACACTGTGAATAATGTTTTAAACAGGTTTGACTTCCTGGTATACATGTACGACAGTACACTGCAGCCCGAACCCTACCGGTCTTTTTCCCTCACCACGACACGTCGCATGCGTAAGCATAAAATCTCACAGTTCAAATTAACTATAAATTGACTAAAAACGTTCAATCTAATATCATTCATTTATACGAGTTTTGGATGCGGCTTGGGTTTTCATCCAAAAGCCAGCCCTTTTTCCAGCTTGACTACCGGGTCCCTCTGCACGTGCGTAAGCCTTGTGTCGATGCCGATGCGGATTCTTTTTTCAGCTCAAGCGCATTTGGCAATTGGAGCTCCAGCGCAGAAGCAAGCGTCCCAAGACAAGAAGACACGAAGACACCACTAAGCGACGCCCATTGTCGCCCAAGAGACAGCAGAGAGAGAGAGAGAGAGACGATGATGAACGTCAACCCGCTCGCGCCCACCAACTCGCTCGTGTCGCCGATGCTGACCGACCTCTACCAGCTCACCATGTACGTTGAGCATCTGACGGTTTGTTGGGTACTTGTCCCAGAAATGCGGACTTGCGGCAATGATGGATGCGGATGCTGACTCGTGCGGATATGTGGATGTGATCTCTCTTTTGGTGGTGACGGAACAGGGTGTATGCGTACTGGAAGGTCGGCCGCCACAACGACCACGCGGTGTTTGATCTCTTTTTCCGCAAGAACCCGTTCAAGGGCGAATACACGGTCTTTGCCGGTCTCGAAGAGGTAACACATGCCTGAGGTAATAGCATACGCGGTCTATATATGATGCTCATGACTATGCGATTGTCGAACGTGTTGAAGGCGCTCGCTTTGATCAACACTTTCAAGTTCACGGAGTCGGACATTGCGTACCTCCGCGTGGTGCTCCCGAACGCGGAAGACGCGTTTTTCCAGTGGCTTGCGACGCTCGACTGCTCGCAGATCAAGGTGTACGCGATCAAGGTATGGAAGACAACGAGCGTGCTACTGTGTGCTAATGCTTCTCGCTCTGTCTTGTCTGACTCATGTCTCGTATGACGCTTGCACTTGTAGGAAGGAACGATTGTGTTCCCGCGCATCCCATTGCTGCGCATTGAGGGCAACCTCGCCGTCGGTCAGCTGCTCGAGACGCCATTGCTCAACTTGCTCAACTTTGCCAGTCTGATCACCACGAACGCGACGCGCTTCAAGAGAGCCGCTGGACCTGACAAGAGCTTGCTGGAGTTTGGTCTGCGACGTGCGCAAGGCCCCGATGGAGGTCTGAGCGCGTCTAGATACTCGTATATGGCGGGCTTTGCCGGCACGAGCAACGTGCTCGCGGGCAAGTTGCACAACATCCCGATCAAGGGCACCCACGCGCACGCGTTTGTGCAGGCGCACACGGATCTGGACGACGTCAAGGTAAAAGAACTCTTTGTTTTCCTTGCGAAGAGGAAAACGGTAGTCTCACTTTTGATTGAATTGTGTGCGCAGGTGACGACGTTGGATGGAAAGAACTTTCTCGAGATTGTGCTCAAGTACCGCCACGAGCTCGAATGCACGCGCACGAACGATGTAAGTGGAAGGTTGACTTTGAAAGCGAAAAATCATTGTATGATATTTAACTTTGATTTCTTTTATCAGGGCGAGCTCGCTGCTTTCATCTCGTATGCGATTGCCTTCCCTTCGGCTTTCCTCGCGCTCGTGGATACGTATGAGACGTTGACGGTAAGTGCGTTTGTTGATGGCAAAGACTTTGAAACCAGTTGACCCAAGATCTAATTGATGCTCTTGTTTCTTTGATGCAGTCGGGCGTGCCAAACTTCTTGTGTGTGGCGCTAGCGCTTCACGAGCTCGGATACAAGCCTGTGGGCATTCGCCTGGACAGTGGCGATCTGTCGTACCTGTCCAAGCAGGCACGCGTTGCGTTCAAGGCGACTGCGGAGCGATTCGGCATCGACTACTTCAAGAAGCTCAACATCACGGCCAGTAACGACATTAACGAGGCGGTGCTCAACTCGCTCAACGAACAGGTCCGTGGTGTAAGTTCTGCTGAGTTTCCCGTTTTGCTGAGTGCGGTCTCGCTCACCAACCGGCACTTATGGCTTTTTCCTTTGTGTATTACAGGGCCATGAGATCGACTCGTATGGCATTGGCACGCACTTGGTGACTTGCCAAGCCCAGCCTGCTCTTGGCATGGTGTACAAGCTCGTGGAGATCAAGAAACAGCCGCGCATCAAGCTCTCGCAGGATGCTAGCAAGGTCACTATCCCTGGGCGCAAGGAAGCATACCGTCTCGTTGGCTCGAACGGCAAGCCACTGCTCGACTTGATGATCGGATGCGACGAAACGCCGCCTGTTATCGGCAAGAAGCTACTCTGCCGCAACCCGTTCGATGAGCTGCGACGTGCGTACGTGACGCCGTCGGGCGTGATCCCGCTCCACGAGCTGGTGTGGGACGGTGAGAACGGCGGCATTGTCGGTACGCTACCGACGCTGGAAGAGCGCCGAAAGCACGTGGCCGAGCAGTTTGAGCTGATCCGCGAGGACGTCGTGCGCTCACTAAACCCAACGCCGTACAAGGTGTCAGTTTCGTCGGAGCTCTACGACTTTATCCACGAGCTGTGGATGAAGGAGTTCCCTGTGCAAGAGCTGGATTAAGTAATAATCGAGAGAGCGCTAGGTCGGTCGTCGAAATCCAGGGTAGGTTGAAGTGCAATAGAAGATGATGAAGAAGAAGAGAACGAGAACGAGGGAGAACGAGAGACCCGGTAGGTTGGAAGATAATGCTATATACGTACATATCGCCTTTAGTGTGAAATGGGAAACCAGACAAACAGAGATGATGCATGCCCACATGATCGATCACTCGTTCTTTGGTTTGCTGCTGTTGCTCTGCTGCTGCTTTTGCTTCTTGTGGTGCTCTCGGAACTCGGCACGCTTGGCGAGAATGATCATCTGCACCATGTTCTTCATGCTCAGGATCTACATACAACAGAAGAGATCCGTTAGTCAGTCACTCTCTATGAACACACAATGATGGTTCCGTGCACCCACTCACCAGCTGGAAGAAGCCGGCGGCGAGCAGTGGCCCGGCGTAGAAGATCCCCATAAAGACCCCGCGCGGGTCAAAGTAGTTTTGCGTCGCGAAGAGCCGCCAGTTGCTCTGGGCCCACTTGTTGAGCGGCTCCGTGACGAAGAGCAGCAGCATGATGACGACGAAGAGCCCGAATTGGAAAGAGAGGCGCTTGCGCGCGAGGAAGAGCGCGAGGAAGAGCAGCACGTGGAAGCCGATGGCACCGACGATCAGCGGCTCCTGCCAGTCCACGGCCTCGTACCAGCGGATCATCATGTGGCTGTACTTGGACTGCAGACTGCGTCGGATCTGCGGCACGATCTGCTCCATCTTGGCTTGCCGCAATGCTACAGTGTTTGTCTCTCGATTGATCAATTGAGGCTCTGACAGTGATTCCGACTCAGAAACAGCTGACCTGATGATTTGGAATCAGATTGCATGCTTCTGAGACTGCCGGGTCGTACTTAAACGAACCTTCCCTGGGTCAGTTGACCCAATCAGATCCTCAATCAAAGCAGAAGAACAGCAAGAAAGCGAAGAGATGGCGACGGCACGACCTCACCAGCGCGTGGGCGACGTCGCGTGGACCAAGATGACCAAAGTGGTGCGTTAGCTACACACCTGTGCTTGTTTGGTGCAAGTGTGTGCGCGTTTGTTTTGGAGCGTGTCAGTCGTATTAATACGATCCATGTGTGTATGTGTGCAATGTGCGAATGAACAGAATGGAGAGCTCTTCGCGCTCACGTACGGCGCAATGGTCACTCAGGTGAGTATTTGCTATCAGCGCGGCGTTGCATTTGCCATTATTGCGCACGTTTGTCGCTGACATTTGATGGAGTTGGATCTTGTTCTATCTGCCAACAGCTCATCAAAGATTTCGAAGACTTGAAGGTCGTGAATCAGCAGTTGGACAACATGTGAGTGGAAACGCCTTGGCATTGGACTTGACATCACAAGAGCTCTTATGGATGTAAATCCGCGCCAATGCGTGTGGGGCTTACGATGTTGCGTTGTGTATTTATTTATTGTTTGCAGGGGGTACAATATCGGCATTCGCCTCATTGACGAGTTCCTCGCCAAGTCGGGCGTGAGCAACTGCCAGGACTTCAAAGAGACCACCGAGGTGATCGCGAAGATCGCGTTCAAGATGTTTTTGGGCGTGAACGCGGAGGTCGCGCACTGGAACGCCGAGAACAACGCGTGCAGTCTACTTATTTATGAGAACCCGCTCACAGGTGCGTGCGTGGGTGTCTTGAGCGCACGTATCTCCCCCAACGTTGTAACGGCAGAGTCTGAACCAAATTCTGTTCATTTGGGTCGCTGTTGTTGCCTACTTTGTAGAATTCGTGGAGCTGCCTCCAAGCGCCTACGGGGTGCTCTGGTACTCGAATGTGCTCTGCGGCGTGCTCCGCGGCGCGCTCGAGATGGTGCAGATGCGCGTGGAAGCGCGTTTCGTCAAGGACGTGCTGCAGGGCGACGAGGTGTCGGAGATTCGGTGGGTTTGCCGATAGAGGACGAAATCTGTTGCTTTGTCATTCATTGTCTGACACTGTTGTTGCTTGTTGCTGGTTGTTGGTGTGCACGTTACACGTTGCAGACTGGAACTCAAGGGAATGATCGAAGAAGCCATGGGCGACGAGTATAAGGAAGACTGAGCTGACCTGCTTGCTCGTTCCCAGGTTGCATATGCGAACAATGGATGTTTCAACTTTTCACATCACTCGTTATGTTCATATTTTGGCTGGTTTGGGTGGTTGCTAACATCTACAGTCTCATCATCAGTTGAAAAACCCTGGCAGCCGTCCGCGCGTGGTCGTCTTGCGCTTCAGGCGCCAGATGCGGATCGAGCCATCGACGGACGCCGACACGAGCGTCGAGCCGTTCGCGCTCACGGCCACAGACGACACGGCCTGCGCGTGTGCGTTCGAGATCTGGAACACGAGCTCCTTGCCCATCGGCTCGTCCAGCTTCCAGAACAAGAGCTTGCCCGTCGACGACCCGCCGATCGCAAACTCGCCGTCGCTTTCAAAACATCTGCACAAGTTCACACATACCCACACATCTCAGGTGTGAGCTCTCCCTCTATCCTTGCAGGAATACTATGTGTATGTTGTATCATACATGGACGTACCTGATCGTCCCGTCGCACTTGACGTCGATGGACGCGAGGCGGTTGCCGTCCGTGTTGTAGAGCGACAGCTCGTTGCTCGTGGTCATGCACGCGATCGTCGACATGCTCCCGCAGAACGTCAAGCCCGAGATCTCTGCCTGGCGCAGCGGGCTCGGCATGAGCTTGCGGATGAGCTCGTTCGTTCGCAAGTCGATGAGGTACACCACGCCTGTCACAGCACAGATACCACACAACGAAATTGGTTGATGAGTCATTGCTATAGTTGAAAACACGAGAATGCGTCAACACGAACGCACCATTGCGAGTGCCAGCAGCTGCGATCGAGCCGTCGATGCTCACGCTGAGCTCCAGAACCGACTCTTCGCACTCCATGAACGTCGAGAGCGGCGCGGACGTGATCCCCGAGGACGTGTAGTGCCACACCTTGATCGAGCCGTCCCAGGAACTCGTGAGCACACGGTCATCAAACACGCAAATCGCCGAGAGCCCGTCATCGTGCGCAGTCACTTGGTCGATCACGCGGCCCACGTCGACCGAGTACATGTAGAGGCAGTTGTCCCATGAGCCGATGAACACGTACTTCTCGTCCGGGGACACGTCGCAGCATGACAGCGCGAGGTTGCACGACAGATTGCGACGCAAAGAGCCGTCGAGCGTCGCTGAAACCTTGAACGTCGTGTCCTTGGCGGTCGAGAACAGCGCTCGTCCGTCGCGCGCGAGCACAAGAGACGTCACCTCACTGCAGAACAAGGCAGAAACACAAAGCAAAGCACAGCTACAAGTTAGTACACTGATCAGGCTCCTCTATCTGTATCATAACTACCAACCAAACACGTACCCAGAATGCAGGTTGTACGGAGACGACCCCGCCCAGAATGGTGCATCACCGCCAGCAACTTTCTTGCCCGAGAACGTCCAGCCCCACCGTCTCGGGGCTTCCGTGCTCATGCGGCGGCGAAACTGCGCAGTGATACCGGTGATGCCGCCGACGAGACGCTGCGCCTGGAGCGGCACGCCGATCGAGCGGCCACGAAAGCCAAACATCGACTTCCGGGCATACCCTGTCCCATTGTCGTCCACGGTTTCGTACGGATTCACGTCCTTGTGCACATCGCTGATGGAGCTGCTGCTGTTCATCGAATGGAACGACGCGCCATTGGTAATCGAGTCGGTGGAGGTCAGCGATGCGTCCGAGGCTGGACGCTTACGTGGAGACAGGATCGGTTCAGGGACAGCGATCTCCACATTTTTGCCGACTTCGCTTCTCGCAGGGTGGGAGCCTGCGAACAGCAGCTTTGGCGTCTGGCCAAACTCCTGGATCTGCGCCTCAAACGAGCATTTCTCCACTGGGTCACTGATCGTTTCCAGGTCGACGGATCCTTCGTACGACAGGTAGTAGAACACTGTGGTCGTGTGGTAGGCATCAACACAATGTTAGCAACGGTTTAGCAAATGCCAATAGAACTGCAGCGCACAGAACTTACAGTTGTTGGCTTTGATCGCCTCTTCCCCCTGTTGCTTGTACCCAAAGATGAGATTGATCCACTCGTGCAGGTGCGCCGAGACGTATTCACTCTCGAGCGCTTCGCGGTTCTTCTGTACAAACGCGGCGGGACTGGACGCCCACGGCGGCAACTGCACATCGCCAACCTAACAAATTTAGATAAACAGTAAGTAAGTACGTCAGTCTTGTGAGTCCATTCATATTCGCACTGCAAAACAAATACAAGCGCACTCTTGTGTGGTTCTGCGTCGTGCCGAGGTCCAGGTTGCGTCCATTGCGTAGCCAGTCGCTCGCAGCAAACGTCTCGTCAAAGAACGCCGGGATGAGCTCCTTGAGGTCCGCGTGGTTGGTCAGACAGCTCTTCCACGTGCTCGTCACGCTCCGGAAAAGTCGATCCGCCGCGTCAAACTTGCCGTTCTGGAGACAGAGCATGTACTCTGGCGCCATGCGCACCAAGTAGTAGAGTACGTAGCCTGGGGTCGAGTAGTGTGTGCCGTACAAGAACGGGGGAGGGATGCCCTCGGCCTCCATGCCGCGCGGCATGGCCTCGTATCGGGCTTGGAACAACTCCAATCGCTCCTGGTTCAGCGCGCCAACCGGTTTCGACAGGTCACGGTAGATCGACGGGTCGTTCAGGTCCAGCGTCGGGCTCTCGTAGTCGCTCAGGATCCACGGGAAGACCGGGTACTGCGTCAGGTCGTTCATGGTTCGTCCTGCCGCATTGTTTAAATAAAGCAAATAGTCGTAGTTGGACACCTCTCTCTTCTGCCACTTGAGCATCATGGACTCCAGATCGGTCTGCAGCAGGCGCTTCAAGTCTGGCTGGCTGATCATCATGTCGTAGAGCTCGTCTCGGTCGCGTCGACTCTTGCAGGAAAAGAAGAAGCTGTCGCCGTTCTTCAAGAAGATCTCGAGCCCCGTCTGCTTGAGCATGTGGCGGCGCTTGAACAGGTACTCGACCGTGTCGTACCCCCAGTTGAGCACCGGGTCGCCCACGTTGTTCACCTGCGCGGGTTGGAAGTACAGCCGCTGGTTCGTGAGCATGAGGCACCCTGGGTACTTGAGAAGCGGCACAATGCGGTCCACGAGCTTTCCCTTTGTAAGCAACGGGCGTTCGCGAAAGTCCACGAGCAAGCTCGAGTCAAACATGTCGGTGAGACGGGGACGCAGCACCGGCGCCAGCAAACTCTCTTCGTCCACTTTGTTCAGCACGCTCTTCTGGTGCGCGAGCGTCCAGATCGGCTGCACGCTGCGCAGGAAGTCCTCGATCTTGGAGTGCAGCAGCGCGAAGACGTACTTGGACGCCACGCCGTTCTCGGGGCGACTCGTGTCTTTCGTCACGTACGGGTGGTCCACGCCGCGCTCCTTCATCTCCACGACGGTCTTCGTCTCGAACGACAAGAACACGCCGCAGTCCCCCGGCGGCTGGTCGAAGAGCTCCGCGGTCGGCAGCTCCGCCATGTCGCGGAACGGGAAGCGCAGGATCGGCAGGTTGATGTCCTGCGGCTCGAAGAAGAACCCGCGTGTGCACACCTTCAGGCGGCCCTGCACTTTGCTATTGGGAGCAAACACACCACACGAATACACCGATCAGTAGAATGCTGGGTGATACACTAACTACATTTCCTGTGAGGCACGTACCGATGGGGGTTTGGCACAGGGTCCAGATACCGGTGCACGCTGAAGTCCTGATACAACGCAAACAAGACCAAGCGCAATAGCAATAACGGCAGCAATTACGTTAGCAAGCGAGTCTCATCGTATCACGCATTGTGAGCACAGCAGCCAGCAGCCTGAGCAGCAGCTCAACAGGGAGATTCAAAGCTAAGATGCGAAGATGGTGGATAAGTGCCGCGACGTACATCGAGGAAAAACTCGCCGTCCTCTAGCTGCAGCAGCGAGAAGCGCGTCTGCGTGCTCTTGAAGCCCGACTTGTTCGCCAGCATCGCTCTCTTTCTCTCTGTGGCTGTGCGTGTGCCTGTGTGCGTCTCTCGTGGATCGCTCTTCTCTCAGTGGCGTGACGCTGACGTTGTCGTCTTCACTTCTTCGACTGCTTTTCCTCTTTGACAAATGCAGCGGGAAATGGGGTACAATTACTCTCACAACTGTAATTCTGAGTCTCACCATGGCAAGCATGATAGATAGATAAATATTGGGTGGGGTGCATGGGGGTCAATGAAGGCGCATGATGCAGCGCGCGGTACAATTTAAAGAGCGCGAGAGACGTGAGCTGTGATAGCCAAAAAATGCGCATTTTGTCTGTATCGTCTTACTTGTTA
>JAASGK010000548.1:0-21249 GCA_023334195.1 Globisporangium emineosum
AAGTGTATGTGTTTTTAGAGTGCAAATACGCAATGCTTATTGGCTAAAATCACGATAGGTATAGGTTGGAAAGTGCAAAAATTGATGCTGTCGAGGGAAAGCTGTTGCTTTCAATGAATTCGAGCTCATAAATAGCCTTCAGTGAGTTCTATTCATCCTGAAAACGCGACTTGTTTTTGATAAAAAAAATTACCAAGTTATTGCAAAAAGCGTCCTCGTTGCCCCCACCCACTGTTAATCCGCCTGCCCCAAATGTCATTCTTGAAATGTCTTCGAAAAATCAAAACTTAAAAATTGTGACTGCGTCTATAGTTTTGGGTCGCACTGTATTCATCCATGTTTTACGAAGGACCAAACCTCGAGAACCCTCATTCTCGAGGTTTGGTCCTTCGCAGTTTTCGAATGAAGAGGCTTCGGGTTTTCTTTGTCTGATCCTTGCATTTCCGGATTTTTTGTTTTTCACGACCTACGCAAATGGTTTGGTTGACTCAGAGATTGCTTGTTAAAAAATGACGTGGATTCAAACAGGCCATTTAAAAGTCCAAAGAGGCCAGTATTCAGTGCATATGCTGTCACCAGCGCTGTTTTGAACATTCAAAAGCGGCGGCGGCAACGCACATCCAGAACACGAGAAAGCGAGAAAGCAATAAATAGAAAGGGCGGGCGGACGCACACGGAGCACGAGGGGGATGGCGACGATGGCGCTCTCGGACGTTACGCAGCAGCAAGAACAGCAGATCGGCGCGAAACGCAAGAAAGGCGCCCACAATAGCAGCAGTGGCGACGCGCTCACTTCCACAGCACCACGCGACGACGAGCTGCTGCCGCTTGCCAAGAGGATGGCCACTGCCACCGGCCAATCCACGCACCAGAGCAGCGCAAGTGCGATCACGTCTGCAGCACCCGCAACGGCAGTCGCGGCGCTCGGCACGTCACGCTTTGGCTTTGGATTCAAGGCGCCAGCGTCCTTCACGAAAGCAACACCTGCAGCAGATGCGGTGGCAGTGGGGACTTTAACCACCGCCGCGACCGCAGCTGGAAGCAACCAGAGCGAGCATGAAGCACCGAAAGCAGACGTGGATATCAAACTGGAAGTGGCTGCGATGACTATCTCGGAGGTGCGTTTTATACATGTGCTCTATAGCGCGTGTGGGTTTGTGTGTGTTTCGCGAAAATACTGATGTGAATACACACTGTGAATGTTGATTACGATGGCATTTCGTAGGTCGCAAGAGGACGTGGACAACTCACCATGTCCGAGAAAGCACTTCCTCGACCGGGTGCGCGCAAGTTGTCGCATCCGCAGATAAAAGTGGCTGCGCTGGAGCCTGAGGAGCATGTGCCTGCAGTTACAGCCCCGCGATCTAGTGGCCGGAACACGTTGAAGCAAAGATCAGCTTCCACCGCATCGCTGCTCAGCAAGAAGCCGTCGTTAGCGATGAACTCAGGACTTCCTGTTCCTGCACCCGCCACGCGCAGCGCGCTCGTGATGCCGAAGAAATCACCACGCGGGTATGCAAATGACAACACAGGAAAAGAAAGCCACGACGCGTCAGCAGCACTCCACATCACGCGTGTGCGTGATTCCTTTTTAGCCACGTTTTCGGAAAATCGTGTGGAAACGCTCGAAGAGTTGCTCAAGTTTCGATCAAAAGCGAGTAAGTTCAATGCGAAGGCGAGACAGGACGAACAGCTCGGGTACATTCGCCAGCTGAAAACTGCTGTGCGAGCAGTGTGCGACGAGGTACGACCCAGAAACTCTACTCCTGCTTGTTTCGATGATTCTAACTGAACGCGAACATTCTGGCTTGTTTGAATTTGTGCAGATTCGCAGTTATGACGCGTTGGCTGCGACGATGGACGACAAGATCCACTCCGAGAGAGCGGTTCTTGAGAGACGACTCGCTGTGCTAGAGGAGTCAGTCAAGAGCAAGGAATCGATCCGCTCTCAGTATCACGACGAACTCAATCGACTGCGCTATGATAAGGACTCACTCAGCCACCAGGTTCAAGGTTTGCTCCAAGAGAATGCGAGACTCCAAGAATCTGAACAGCAGTCATCCAAGTCGCTGATCTTGCTGGAAGAAAATACCGAGCGCCTTCAATCGCAGCTGCAATTGGCTCAAAAGCAAAACGATCAGTTGACTCTAGAGCTGAAGTCACACCAAGCTACGTTGACAGACCGTGTCCAGCTGTATGAGGAGAAGAAGAAGGAGCTCCAGCATTTCTACGAACGAAAGGATTCTGAGGAAGAGAAAAGGTAAGTTGGCGCATGGAGGTTTCTATTTATTTTTCGAGATTCATCCGAATAGCTCACCCTAATTTTGTTTTGTTGACTTCACAGAAAGAGCAATGAGATCGAGCGACTTCAAGCCACTCTGAGTAATGTTCGCGAAGATCTGGCTGCGGTGAATAAAGAGAAGGAGAACCTCAAGGACCGAGCGAAAGACTGCGAGAACGAGCTCAAGCAAGAGCGAGAGAGACGGTCGCACTTGGAGTTGGAGAAATGCACATTGGATGCTCAGAACCAGTCTCTAGAAATGCGGTGCGCTGCCACTTTGAGCGAAACCACCGAGTTGAAGTCGAAGCTCAAGCAGAAAGAAGAAGAGATCATGAAAATGCTCACGACGATGACAGAGATTCAGAAGTTCACATCGTCGGCAAACACGAAGCTGGAGGTGGAGAAGAAGGATCTTCTGGATAAGATCGAGTCGCTGCAGAAGATAGTTCGTGATTTTGAGCGATCAGAGGTCGAGAACGCTGGAGCTCTTCGCGATCTCAAGAACCAGCTCGAGGTATTTTTCATATTTGTGGACTTTGAACTGTGAGTTTTTCATAAATGTTAACATGTTTGCTGTCACCTCTTTCAGGCAAACACTGGATCCAAAAACCAGGCGGAGCAGAAAGAACGAGAAACACAATCGAAACTCAAGGACCTTGAAGCACAACTGCAAGACAGCGCGCGACAGCTCAGCGTTGAAATCGGTGTGCGCCAGATGCTTGAAAACCAGGCACGAGAGTTGCGAAACGAGCACGTTGCGGTGAACGCTCAAATGGAAGCGATCAGATCGGAGATGAAGATGCTGCAGATGACCAACGAAGAAAGCAAGAAAAACTCCAACCAGCAGATTGGGGTTCTCGAAGAAAGATTCCAATACGAGAAGAGTCTGCTTCATAAGGAATTGGAGAAAATGCAAGAAGACAAGGTCAGTTTGGAGAGCGAAGTTAAAACGTTGCGGGAGCGAGTCTCGAGTGCCCGCGATGGAGATCTTGAGGAATTATGCGAGGTCAAACGCGAAGCAGAAGTTCTCCGACTTCGACTGAAGGAACTCTCAAACCACGGAACGCAGACGGTGGCTCAGAAAGACAGGCTCATTGAGGAGCTGCAAGAGAAAGTCAAATCCGGCGACAAGATGCGTCGAGTCATGCATAACACGATCCAGGTGAGCGCTGTTTCTAGGCCTCCCCTTCCATCTAGTTTGATTTGAGTACTGATCATGTTGTTGATTACAGGAACTACGTGGAAATGTGCGAGTGTTTGCGAGAACACGACCATTCTTACCGTCGGACCGCATTGGCGAAAATAATCCTGATGTTCTTGTTCCAGCTATCTCTTGCGAGTATGACGGTCAAACCATGAAGCTGAAGCGACCAAGCAAAACCGGCTTGGCTTCGGAACCTGAATCCTACACGTTCTCATTCGACAAGGTGTTTGCTCCGTCGATGGGCCAAGATGCAGTGTTTGAAGAGGTGTCCGAGTTCGTGCAATCTTCCCTGGACGGATACCATGTCTGCCTCTTCTCATATGGACAAACTGGATCCGGCAAAACCCACACGGTAAGATTGATCCCATTCTCTGAGAGTTTGTGAAATTTGTTGCTAATAGTGCTGCTGTGCTTGAACAGATGCAAGGAAGTGGAAATGGGCAAATGCGAGGGATCATTCCGCGCTCCATCGAAAAGGTGTTGCAAGAGTGCGAGCTTCTCAAGCTTCAGGGATGGTCGTACAATGTGCAAGTCTCATTCCTGGAGATTTACAATGAAACCTTGAAAGATTTGCTTGCAGGCAGAGAACAAGCCGAGAACAAACTCAACATCAAGAAGGACGCGAAGGGTGGCGTACATGTTCCAGATCTGACCCTGGTTGATGTGACTGCCATGGAACAAGTCGAAGCGTTGATGGAGCGAGCTAGTCGTGCCAGGAGCGTTGCGTGTACTGACATGAATGCACAGTCGTCTCGATCACACAGTGTTTTCACTTTGCATCTTCAAGGTGTGAATGAAGCCGAAGGAGTCTCCCTGGATGGAAAGTTGAATCTCGTCGACTTGGCTGGCAGTGAGCGAGCTTCGAGATCCAATGTGTCTGGCGATCGACTGAAGGAGACCCAAGCTATCAACAAGAGTCTCAGCTGCCTCGCCGACGTATTCACCGCAATCGGAAACAAGTCGTCTCACGTAAGTTGTGCTTTTCTTGTATTTTGTTGAAATGCTGTGAACGAAGCTGACATATTTGTTTGTGATGTGCTTTGTTCTCAAAAACTCAGATCCCATTCCGCAACTCCAAGCTCACGTACCTGCTCCAGACGAGTCTGTCGGGCGACGGGAAAACGCTCATGATGGTGAACCTGTCGCCGACAGTGGAGTCCGCCAGTGAAAGTCTTTGCTCCTTGCGATTCGCCAAGCAGGTGAATCAGTGCGAACTGGGAAAACCCAAGAGACAGATCAAGTCAAAGAAAGACCCATGATAAGCCCCTCCCTGCGAAACTTGCAGTTATTTTATAATCATGTAAATGTAGTAACGCTTGCTGCGCCTGTTCGCCTCTCACACTCGGACCAATTTCACTTGAGCTCCAGCTTGCGCTTCGTGCAGACAGTTCGTTGCCGCTTGGCTTAAGCAATCAGCATGGGACCGAAGAAGGAGAAAAAGGGAAAGAAGACCAAGGAGAAGAAAGGTACAGCGCTTCTTCTCTATTGAGATTTCTATGTGATGTGTCAGAGATCAGCGGAGTGTGTTGGAACTAACGACTAGTCTGCTCACCATCACAGACGATGGTGCTGAAAATGGCGGCGTTCTCACGCCAGAGGAGCAAGCGAAGCTGTTCCTGTCGGCGAATCGGTCGCTGCAGATGCAACTCGCCGAGCGCCATGAGCTGGCGGTGAAGGCGATGGAGTCCAAGCGCGAGCTCCAGGAGCGCGTGGGAGATCTGCAGCGCGACTTTGAGCGAGAGCGCATGGAGACGTTCGGCATCACACAAGACATGACGCGCCAGTACAAGAGCATGCAGGAGGAACTGCTGAACCGCGTCAACACGCTTGAGAACACCAACACGGAGCTGCGCGATCAGTTGGGTACGTCAAGTATCAAATGTATCTTCTACTACTGCTGACAGGTAGTAATTGATCGATCAACTGCTTTGTGCGCATTTAGAACTGGCGCGCGTGAACTTTGAAGAGATGAAGCGCGAGAAGGACCGCGTGATCTCGACCAAGAACCTCGAGATCCAGGAGCTCAAGGCGAAGATGGAGGAGATGGCGCAGGAGTTCGGCGACATGCTCAAGGAGACGCTCGACAAGATGCGCGAGCGCATCGAGATTACCAACACGAGCTTTGAGGGCGACGGCGGCATGCCCATGATCCGCCGGCTCGAGGAGTTCAACCTGGGCTCGCCCACGAAAATGTAGCCATTTTTACTCCGCATTGCGCTAAATACCACGTTGTGATTGGATCGTATTTTGTGCAAATGGGACGCTTGCTGGATGAAAGCAATGTGAAACGACTTTCGTGGGTGTCAAAGCTGTCAAAGTGATCTTTTCCATTGATTGACAAGGGTGGCGATGACGCAGCGCAATGAAGAGCACCGTGTCAACACCAGCGTCAGCACGCTTGCTTCGCGACTGCAGTGGCTGCTCTGTCTGCTGATCGCAGCGTCTCTGCTGAGTGCCTCCGTGATTTCCTACCAGGCGACGCTCTCGCCACGCTTGAAGCGAGCAGCTCCATTCTCAGCAAGTGACAGGGAAGCGCAAGTGCTCGTTGTCAAAAGAGCCCAGACTGGAGCGACTGAAGATGACGAAGAGAGAGAGCTGGTGGGCGTAGTACTGGGAGCTGCTGGTGACGACGGCAGCAGCTCTCAAAGCAGCAGTATCTCAGCCGCAAGTGCAGAGTCGATGACACTTGAGCAAACACCAGCGCCAGCAGAGTATCCTGGTATCCCACGCATCATCCACCAGTCGTGGAAGAGCCAGTCAGCGATCCCAAAGCGCTTCGAGCCGTGGATGCGCAGCTGGACAAACGCGCACCCGACGTGGACGTACGTGTTCTGGGCCGACGCCGACAACCTCGCACTCTTCGAAACGCTCTACCCGCAGTACCTGCACGTGGCGAGGGGTGTGGGCAAGATTGCGCTTGCCGACATGGCGCGGTACGCGCTGCTGCACAGCGTGGGAGGGCTGTACGTCGACGCGGACTTTGAGTGCGTCCAGCCGCTCGACCAGCTGCTGCGCGACCACGAGCTCTTCTTGAGCTCCGAGCCGCGCGCACACACAGTGCTCTTGGAGAAGAGCGACTCGACCTCACTCTGCAACGCGCTGATGGCGTCCAAGCCTAGGCACCCGTTCTGGCTCAAAGTGCTGGACGCGATCCGAGCCAAGTTCGAGCGCGAGGGCGACCTCGACCCCGTGGCGCTCACTGGGCCGCGCATGCTGAACCAGACATACTTTGCATACTTTCACAGCGAAGGCCAACACAACGCCACTGCTGCTGCGATTGTGCTTCCGCCAGAGTTCTTCTACCCGGAGATCGCGTACTGGAACCTCGCGTCGCTCGAACGCGCGTGCAAGATCCGCTCAGACGCGGCGGCAAAGGACGCCTGCGCGTGGCTGAAAAAGTTCCCCCGAGGCGAGTTCACAAACTTCACGCACGCGACGCACCACTGGCAGTGCACGTGGTGCAACGGCGACGGCCCACCGGTCTACGCGTCACTGGAGAGCGTCTTCGCCAGCGCCAAGAGCAAGCCGCACAAGCCTTGCATCTCACAAGGAGCGATTGAGTTTGTGCCAATGATTTTCTGATAATCAGCTCCCCAACCTCCTAATTATGCATACTGTATATAAAAAGGCTTTTGAGATACAATTTACGTGGTTTTCATAGTAAAAAGGATTTATGCTATGTATGCATGTTTTCGGACTTTGCGGAAGAGAATGTGGACGGGTGTCTGTGGATGTTTGGGTGGTCGTTAAGCATTTGGTGTGTGAGTAAGTGACAACAGCAACCAAGAGCAGCGGCACCACAGTGGCGATTATGAGCAACGGTGTGGCGCATGGGGACCTGACGCTCTTCGACTGCCCGCGCGTGCGCAGGTCCGAATACTGGCAGTTCATCAAGCTGATCGCGCCCGCGGACGCGTCGGCGCTGCCGGCGGGCCAGACCCACTGGCTCAGCCAGGACGCGAGCGACGCGTTCTGCCTCAAGTGCCAGAAGATGTTCCGCTTTCTCAAGGGCTCGAGCAACTCGGTGCGGCGCCACATGGAGCGCTTCCACAAGAAAGAGCTGCTTAAGCACCAGACGCAGGCCGAGATGAGCGCCAAGAAGGCCAGTGGCAGCGGTGCTATCAACGGAAACAGTAGCAATAGCAACGGCAGCAGCAGCGGACTCAAGGGCAAGGCGAGCAAGAAGGCGAGCAAGCGTCTGCACCAGGAGCTCCTCCACCCACACGAGATGTCGCCGTCCTCCTCTTCAGGCGAGAGACACGGAAGCAGCAGTGGCAACGACTTCACCGCTGGATCAGCCACCGCGCATGGCAGTAGCAGCAGTGGCAAGAAGGCGCGATCCGGCAGCTTCGGCTCGTTCGAGCAGCGCAACGCGATGGAGCTGCTGGTCAAGTGGCTCTGTCGCAACATGCGGCCGCTGTCAGTTGTGGACGACCCCGGCTTTGTGGACTTTATCGAGTACATCAGTGGCGGTGCGCACGGGTTTGCGCTTCCGAACCACGAAGCGCTGAGCCACCGACTGGAGCTCATGGCGGAGAACGCCAAGTTTGAGATCAAGCAGCGCGTGAAGAAAGAGGTTGGCCACTGCTCCCTCTCTGCGGATGTGTGGATGCAGTTCATACCAGCACAAGCGCAAGAGAAGGGGATAGAGCGCGAGTGCTTTATTGCGCTCTCCTGCCATTCGCTTAATGAGGAGTTTGTGATGAACACGTGGACACTCGAAGTGATCCAGACATGTGGAACTGGAAGCTCAGGCGAGGAGTTCACAACACGAATGCACGCGGTGCTGCGCGACTGGGGGTTGCAGAAACAGCAGCCGACTCTTCTCTTCAGCGACGGTGACGAGCGGATCGAGAAAGCTGGGCAGGCGTTGAACTTGAGGTGCTTCAAGGACATTGGCTCGTCGCTGGAGCAGATTCTGTCTCAAGGCGCTGGGCTATTCGGCGGGGGTTCTTCCGAGAAACCCTCTACCGATGCTGAGGAAGAACCGGACCGCCTTGGGTTACTGGACACCAACTTGACCCAGAACTACAGCTCCATCATCAGCAGTGCGTTGGCGGAGCTCAAAACCTTCACAGATGCTCTGAGTGCAAATACGGCAGTGAGTGACAAGTTGCAGCAGATCCACAGCGCAGTCGGGGGCGACAACTTGACACTCGTGTCCTACTCAACCAACTCCTGGACTGAGGTCTTCGATTTCTTATCGCGTGCTGTGCTCTGGCAGGCGTCGCTGGACCTCTTCTTCGACTTCGTCGCCACGTCTGACGGCATCAAAGCGTTTGCGGAGTTGACGCTAACCAAGCCAAGTACCAGAACGTGGTACATCGCGGAGGCGGTGATCTTGATCCTTCAGCCTTTTCACGAGCTCAAAGAAGTGGTCGCCGCCGAGAAAAGGTGCTCGTTGCCGTTCATTGTCCCGTGTCTGTCTGTGATCAAGCAACAGCTGGGGAGAGACGACCTCTTCACTGAGCTGACGCTGCGATACCGCACGACGACGAGCTACGATGGCTTTGATACGCTCAGCCACCTGCACACCTTCCAGAATTCCGTACTGGACGAGTTTTTGCGTCAGTATGACGCAGTCTGCAGCGAGCTGCAGTGGTGCTCAGCACTCGACCCACGCTACGGCAGACTGCGGCACTTGGGCGAAGACGAACGCGAGATGTGCAAGCTCTCGTTGGTGGAACGCACTATGGAGCTCTTCGTGAACCAGCTCCCTCCTGCACCCAGTGAGCCTCTTGGGGGTCTGGGGTCCGACTTTGATGGCGACATGATCTACGGTGTGGGGAGAGCGCCGGCACAGGGACTGATGCACCGATTATTATATGACGACGACGAAGATGTATCGTCGTCCGAGGCGCTGTCACGCGATGCGGAGATCGCGCAGACAAGACTCTTTGTGGCGAACGAGGTGCAAATGTACGTGAGCGAGCACCAGCTGCGCAAGACGCGGATCTCGTGTCCGCTGCAGTGGTGGCAGGCGAACCGCGAGCGGTACCCGTTCCTGTCGTCTCTTGCGCGCATTTGGCTGGGCACAATCACGTCGTGTAGCAGCAGCGCTGGCTCTGGGTCTCCCTCGGCTTCGTCTACACCTGCGCTCAAGCGCTTGCTTTCACAAGAGCTGTGCATCGACAAGAAGAGCGATTCTACGAGCGCCAGTTGGCAGAAGACGGTCACAGACATGATCTTCCTGCACACAAACCTGCGCAGCCGGTCCGAGACCTCCATCTCGCTATGATACTGCACCTAGTCGTCGCTCTTGCGGTCGCTCTAGCTGCGTATAGCGTCGTGTTGTGTGTGCTTGCTTACCCAGAGCCCACTGCTGCTGCTTCAAAGCTCCTGGTGTCAAGCTCTTTTAGTAATAAATCCGACCAATCCATTCGCTCATCAATGACCAAAAGTGCAGTACATTGGTGCAGAGATGGCTACATTTGACCATCACTCTGTATATTTGGTACACTGTGCCGGTTTTTATGGTACACCAGCGGTACCCGCCAGCCACTCCACCTTTTTTCGCTTCTCTCGCTGACCGCAATTTCCCAATTGTGAAGTCAGGATGACGCCTACGGCTGGAGCAACAGGAGGCGGGGGAGCGGGTCGCCGCAGCGGCGGAGGCAAAGGCGGCGGACGCGGTCGCGGGCGAGGCAGAGGCTCGTCCTCCTCTACTGCAGCTGCCGCACCAGCGGACGATGTGCCGCGTCCGTCAAACGCCAAGGGCAAGCACGACAAGTCCAAGCGCAAGCCGACCGCTGGAGGCGGCGGTGGATCCAACGCCAACCAGCAACGCGCGTCATCGAATGCGCGCCCCACGCGTGCTGTGAACGCCGTGGTGCGTAAGGTGCTGATTCGCAACATCCCGCACACGACCGACGAGGAGGAGATTTGGACGCTCGTGGAAGCGCATGGCGTCACGAAGGAGAGTTTCTGGCGGTTCGTCCCGGGCAAAGTGCGCGGCAACAACCGCCACCCGACCACCGGACGCATGTACCTGGACCTGAAGAAGGATTCGGAGCAGGCGCGAAAGCTCATCGCAGCGCTTAACGGCCACGTGCTCAACGAGTCGAAAGGTGCGTGCCTTGACTCTGCTCTCATTTGATGTGCCCGTGCTATGCGCTCAGGGATTGTTTCTAATGCAACGCTTGAATGTGGTTGATGGTGCGCAGAGAGCCAAGTTTCTCTTGAAGTCGAGTTTGCTCCGTACCAGAAGATCCCGCGCGAGAAGCAGCGCAAGGACGCGAAAATGGGCACGATCGACCGCGACCCCGAGTACCTGGTGTTCCTGGAGGACCTGGCCAAGCCCAAGGAGGTAGTGGCACGCATCGTATACCTGTAGAGGCATGCTACATACAACAACTTTGACCATTGACGCTGATATGATTTGATGCTGCTGTTGTAGAAACTGCCGAGCGCGGAGCTCGTGGCGGACTCGACGGACATAACGGAAGCCGTGGAGAAGCCTGTCGCTGCGCTCGTCAAGTACATGAACGAGCGAAAGGTACACAATCGCGACAAAGGAAAAGTATGAGCTTTCCCCATACCCTTCATGGTCTCGGTGCGGCAGCAATGATACTGATGATGCATTGACAACCGCAGGGGAAAAACGGAAAGTCCTTTGAAAAGGGAAGCGCTGCAAAGCGTCAGACGAGGAAGAAGGAGGTATGATCCCCACGCGCTTGGATACAGTTGCTTTTGAGATCACTATCAAAGTGGTACTAAGTGTGGATGTGACGATCATTGCTACCAAATCTGTAGAAGCCGACGAAGGAGAAGACCAAGACCCCGAAAGATCGACGCAAGAGCACGGAGGCGACGACTGGTACAATCTATTGATAGTTGTCTGATATGTAGTTCACATTTGCTAACAACTCCTTTGTCGTTTACCCGTAGACGCTGCAAAGCCACGAAAGGCACGAGGAACCAGAAACACGTCCAAGAAAGAGTCGCCTGCCGAGTCAGTGGAGCCAGGGATGGTCCGCATCATGGCCCCCAAAGCACAAGGTTCTTCGAAAGCAGTGGCTTCTGATTCATCCGCTGTCCACTTTGCTCAGGCGGGCAATGCGAAGGTTTCTGCCTCAGCACCAGGAGTGGGGACTGACGCGAAGGACAAGGGCAAGAAAGAAAAATCTGGTGTTGGTGGTGGTGTTGGAGGCGCAGGTGGTCGTGGGAAAACCCGCGGGTCGGAGCGTCCTCCGAAAGAAGCGAATCCAGCGAAAGCCAGCAATGGAGGTGACAACGGAGCCAGTGGTGCTGGTGAACCCAAAACCCAAAGGCGCCGCGACTCGAGAGCTAGTGCTGGTGGTGGCAACCCTGGTGGCAAGAAAGAAGGAGCTGGCAAAGCAGGCGGAGAACGGGTGCGCCGAGTGTTACGCCATGAATGCTTGCTTTCTCTATGTGATCACGACTGACTGAATGTCTTTGAATGGCGATCTGTGTCTGTAGAAGAAGAAGGTGTTTGTCCCAAAGGAGTCGAACAACCAGAGTGGATGATCTGGCTCAGTCGCGGTTGACTTGCTGGGTTTGGTACCGTTCTTAGTCGATTGAATGAGCGGGTTATGGCTGGCAGCGAGACTCTTACTTTCATTCTCAGCAGCATGAACACTGTGGCACCGCTCGTCATGTGAGATTTGGGGATCATGCAAGTATGGCACGACTCGACACTCGCAGCGTTGTGCAGTGAGACAAGGAAGAAAAAATGGTACTGAGCTCATGAAGCACACTGGGAATTCGTCAGTCGAGACTCGGGAGGTTGTGAGCGCTGCAAGTGAGTGGTGAGCTCGACTGCATGCATTGTGGACAAAGTTGCTGACAAGGCTGAGTATTTTAAGACCAGAATGCAGCTTTCGGCTTTTCGTTTCGCCCTGGAATATCTTGTCATTCATCACTTGTGGTCTCAGCGTGTGCGTTTAGGTTGGAGCTGCTGTCTGCAGGTTGCAAGCCAACGTCAGAGAGAAGATCAAGAAACCCAAGCAGCCATGCAGAGTCGAGGAGACCCGGCGATCAAGCTGGTGTTGCTGGGAAACGGATCGGTGGGCAAGTCGAGTCTCATCGCGCGGTTTGTGGACGACGGCTTCACGCCTGTGTACAAGCAGACGATCGGGCTCGACTTCTTCGAGAAGAAGCTCCAGTTCCCGCGCGACCAGCGGCTGGTGCTCCAGGTGTGGGACATCGGCGGCCAGACCATCAACAGCAAGATGATCGGCAAGTACCTCTTTGGCGTGCACGTGGCGCTCATCTGCTACGACGTCACGGACGCGCAGTCGTTCAGCGATGCCAAGGACTGGCTACGTGTGGCAAGATCCTATAGCACTACTGAGGACAAGAAGACACAGGGGGATCGCACGTCCATGCAGCTGTACCTGGTCGGGAACAAGGTCGATCTGATTGCGCATCGCGTCATCTCGAAGGAGAAGCACGACGCGTTCATCCGCAACCAGGGCATGCAGGGCGGCTTCCTCGTCTCGGCGCAGAACGGAGACAACGTGCTCAAGGCGGTGTACAAGATCTCGGCGGCAGCAACCAAGATCCAGGTCTCGGACTTTGAGCTCTCGTTCTGCGACAAGATCGTGCGCGTGTCGATCCCGGCGGCAGGCGGCGCCAATGGCTTTGAAGACGAAGGGCGGACCGCGATGGCAGACCAGATCGAAGCGGAGGACCGAGCGCTGGAAGAAGCCAAGAAAGCCAAGAAGACGACGGCGGCGGCAAAGCCGGGATCTGGCTCGACGAACCCAGCGCCGTGTACCTGTGGGGTCATGTGAAGTAGAGGACAAGATAGCGCAAGTGGATCAAAACAGACAGCAACAAGCATGCTGTCATTACCACAATAACATAGGAATAAGTGCCACCATCACCACCAAGCATCACAGGAACTCGTACTCTCGCTGCAGGATCTCGAGACGCTCTCTCGGAGACCCGTTGAGGAATGCCAGCCGCAGCAGCTCATTGCCCCGCAGTTTGTGGATCGTCGCAGTGTACTGATAGAGCCTCGGGAGCACCACCGACGTCCAGAGGTCGCCACTGTTACTGCCGTTCTCCACCGCGTCCTGATCTCTACCAGCACTAGCGAGTTCGTTCAGACTCCTGGAGCTCAGCGGGAACTCGCTGAGCGAGATGCGCGACACCTTGATGCTCGCTTTGTCGGCATTGAGGCACTGGACGAGGTCGCCCTGGGTCAGCTGCAGCATCTTCATGTACACGGCCATCTGGATCTGGTCGTGAAGTGGCGGCGGGTCCCGGAACGCGCACATGCGGTTCTTCACCTCGACGACGATCGGCGTGAGCGTCCAGTCGTCCTCGTCGTCATCTGCGATCGTCAGCGCGTCTGTGACACCGTCCACCATGCCGCAGATCGAGAAGTAGCACGCGTCTCTCTCTTGCACTTGGTTGTCACTATCGTCGTCCTCATCAGCATCGAGGGCGTCATCGGTCAGTTGAGAGACTGAGCTTCTGCCTTTGGGCACGACATGCCGCTGAATCTTGCCATCAAGCGCCACAAACACATCCGCACTATCGATGGCTCCTGCTGGTGACGGCGACGATGGAAGAGGCGGGAACTTGAGAAAGTAAAAGTTCTCGTTCGTGAGCCGCACCGCGCACCCGTGCTGCTTTTCGTACGACTTGAGCGCCAGATTCTCGTTACGCACGCCGACGCTGTGGTGGATCTTCTGCCGCAGCATCTTCTTCGCGTCCTGCGCGTCCTGCGCGCCGAGCGTGCGCTTCTTCTGCGCCGAGTCCAGCAGCGCGTCGACGCTCGCGAGCAGCTCCCGGGCCTTCGCCAGCTGCGCGGGCGGTGCCTTGCGGTCGGATGTCCACTTGAGGATCTCGCGCAGCTGCGGCGCGAGTTTGGCGCCGGTCTTCGCCACGAGCGCGTCCAGCTCGGCGTCCTTGGACACGACAGTGAGGCTGAGCTTCTGTGCGTCTGCGTCCAGAAGTTCTTCGCGGTCCTGGTACAAGTACTGCAGGAGCAAGCGTGCGCTCAGTCACTCACTATCAAACAAGGATACGAACACATACACACACACACACACAGAAGCGCACGCACCTCTAGGAACTCCTCGACGGGGTCGCCAAACTCGTGCAGCCCCACGACCACCGCCACTTTGGACGCCGCGAAGCGCACAACGTCCACTTCTGCAGCCTCTTCCTGCTCTGGGTCTTCTTCCTCCTCACCTCCCTCTGAGTCGTCGACTAGAACAACATCAGCAGTAGCAGCAGCAGCAGCAGCAGCAGCTTCCATGTCGCTTGGTTGCGGCTCGTGCGCCACGTGCGGCTCCATAGACAGCCAGAAATGGTGGCACAAAACAACTTTGGTTGTTTTGTCAGTCTGTGAAAAATTAGAGCAGTTTTTTTGAAAGCGAAAATATCTTGGTTTTTGTATCGCGACCAGTAAGTGCTCATTATTTTGGGGAGCCTACACAAACTCCACACCACCTGATAATAAGTGAACCCATTTTGCCAGCGCAATCTATTGGAAATGGCTTCACACAGCAGACCCACCCCCCATTCCATTTCCGCTTCTACTGTCTTTGTCTCTTATGCCATTGGAAGGATCGTCCTTGAGCACTTTCCCCATGACCTGTCGCATGGCCTGCGCGTCCACGTGCGCCAGCGGGAGCGACTTGCGGCAGTCGACCTTCGTGAGCTCCTCATGTGCTTTCTCCAAATCGCCCAGCGCCAAGTCGCAGTATGCCATCTGGAAGCTGCGCACGCTCTGCTGCTCTTCGTACTGGTTGTCGCTATCCGAGTCTTCGTTTTCTTCTTCTCTTAGCGTCTCGTAGAGGCATTTCGCACGCTCCACTTGGCCCTGCGACACCAGCACATGCGCCAGCAGCTCCTGTTTGCAAGGCAACATCAAAAGATCGGTACGCGCTCCTTCAACACATCGCACACGACAACATCAGATAGAAAGAAGACTGTCGTACAGTGCTCTCGCGCTTCATCTGCTCCCACGCAGCGGCGTCCTCCATGTCCAACACGGCGGCGGGGCTTCTGACGGCATTGCACACTTTCTCGAGACACTGGCAGATCTCGTCAGTAAAGCACCGGAGCTCCGGGTCAAGCATCACGAGGCACTCCGCCAGGTGGTAGTGCGCCTCGATCTCCAGGCTCTTGTAGCTGCGCACCAGCCGCAGCAGCGTGCTTTCATATCACAACACAGATTGATAGGTTAGCACATCGCATCACATTCTTAATGAACTGGAGTTGCTCAGTACCTGGCGGCAGCATAATCTCCACCTTCCTTGAGCAGCAGCGCCTGCGTGTAGCTCATGAAGAGGTCCTGGGACCCACGCTCGTTCGCCTCGGTCTCCCCAGCCGAGAGGCTCGAGAGGCGGCGGAAGAACTGCAGTGGGTCCTCTTCGCCTTCACTCTCGCCATCCTCCTCTTGGTTGTTGTTGCTGTTAGGTTGGTTGTTGTTCTGCTCTGATGAATCACCTTCCTTCGCATCACCCCGCGGCGTCTCTTTCAGATCTGCAGACGCCCGTGCAGTACCTGGGGTGCTTAGACGCAGCTGACCTGTACTTGCTGCTTGTTGTTGCTCTGCTGCTGCAATGCCATCCGCATCCGCTGGCAGCGCAGCACTCGCGCCGAGGAGCTTCTGCGCTTTCCCTCGCTTCTTGAGCGACAGCGATGGTCGGTTCCCCATTTCCAAAGTATCTGCTTGCCTTTGTTTGCTTCACGCCTTTGTGTTGCTTGCAGTCAGTCCGTTGTTGTGTGAAACCCACAGAGTATACCTGCTCTTCTTCCTCGTTGTTTCTTCCTGACTCCCAGCAACGGATCATATTATTAATAATAATAATAATGATAATGAGGTATATTGAGGAACGCTTAAACGACCAGCACGATCATATTAATACCCGCCAATTGTAGTTCAGTTGACGCCTCCATCCACTTACTTTCCAAACCTTCTCGTAACATTCTTTGACACTTAGCACTCTCACATATCTTCGTCACACCTGCGAATGTCCTCCCTATCAGTTTGCGGTTAGCCGGTCCAGGTAGCCGCCCTCCTTCGCCAGGTCGTAGAGGTGACCCTGGCCGCGCGCGATCAACGCCTTTGGCGCGTCAAACTCGACGACGCGGCCGTCGTCCAGCACGAGGATGCGGTCCGCGTCCAGCACCGTGTCTAGCCGATGCGCGATGGTGATCACGGTTGAGCCCCGGAACTCCTCGCGGATCACGTGCTGCAGCTTGAGGTCCGTCTCGTGGTCGATCGCGGCCGTGGCTTCGTCCATGACCACGACGCGCGACTCGGACAGCAGCGCGCGCGCCATGCAGAGCATCTGCCGCTCGCCCACGCTGAAGTTCTCGCCGTTCTCCTCGAGCGCGGCGTAGAGCAGGCCGTCCATGGCCGCGACTTTCTCGGATAGACCGGCCTTACGCAGCGCGAGCCACAGGTTCTCGTCCGTGTACTCGTCGAACGGGTCCAGGTAGCCGCGCACCGAACCTTTGAAGAGCACGGGCACCTGCGTGATGATCGAGAGACTGCCGCGCAGCGTCTGTAGTCCAAGCGTCGAGATGTCCACACCGTCGATGAGGATGCGGCCGGACGCCAGCTCGTTGATGCGGAAGAGCGCCATCGTGAGGCTCGACTTGCCGGCGCCCGTGCGGCCCACGATACCGATCTTCTCCGCGGGCTGGAGGCTCAGTGACACGTCGCGTAGCACCAAGTCGCCGTCGTCTTTGTACCGGAACAACACGTTCTCAAACTCCACCTGACCCTGCGTCGGCCATTGCGATGACCCATTATTCGATATTGGCTCGGTCGCTGGGATCACGTGCGGTGCCTCGGACGGGATGTCAATGTACTCCTGCATGCGCTCCGGTGAGACCATGGACGTCTCGAGCCACGACCAGGACTGGATGAGCGACTCGAGCCCCTGGTCCACAGCCAGCGCGTAGTTGAACGCGAGACCGATCACACCGGCGCTCAGCGAGTGGCGCAGCGCCACCAGCGCTCCCGCGATCACCACGACGATCACGCCGCCCATCAGCTGCATGCGCAGCCCAAACCACTGGCCGGCGTAGATCGACAGGTGCACGTTGCGGTTGTTCATGTCAATTTTCAAAAAGTTCTGCTCCATGAAGCGGTGCACCTGCTCCAGACCGAACGCGCGGATGACGTTCGTGCCGTCGATCGACTCGGCCACGTGCGCGAGCACAGGTGACTGCGACGTTTTCTGCAGTCGCTGGATCTCGCGCGCTGGCTGCAGGTAGAACACGCCCACGCGCACGTACAGGTACAGGATCGGCACGATGAGCAGTCCAAAGTAGCGCGTCACCACAGCCGCCGTCAGCAAAGTACAGCCATTCGAGAACGCGACCGCCAGCAATGTCCCGTAGGCAAACGGCAGCCGGAAGTCGACGCTCGAGACGTCGTCGCCGTAGCGGTTCAGGATGCGGCCCACGGGGTTCGCGTCGAAGAACGCCATCGGCGCACGCAGCAGCGACGCCGTCATGCCATCAAAGAGCTGGCGCGCGCCGCGAATGCCTGCGAACGAGACCGTGAGCGTGCGAACGAGCACCATGAGACTGCCGCTGAGCGCCAGCGCCACGTAGATGAGTAGGTTCTTCGACATGTGTGCCTGCTGGTCTTCCTCGCTCTCGCTCGTCCAGTGCGAGAGCCAGAAGTCGCTCAGGATCTGGAAGCCCTGCCAGACGCACTGCACGCCGATGAGGAAGAACACGACGCGCAGACCGCCCACTGCGCGGAAGTACGCCATGAACACGTGGTCCGACACGCGGCCCTCCGCGCGCACTTCGTCCAGCACGAGTCGTCCGTCGCTGTTGTTGTTGTTGGTCACAGCGTTGCCTTCGCCGATGAAAGAGTCCACGGAGCGACCGGCCAGCGGCGAGAAGCCCTCGGCGACCACGCTCTCAGTCGAGAAGCGCTCGAGCGTCGACACTTCTTTCGTCTGTTGTTGCTGTCGTCGTGATGACGGTCTCGCCACAGGGTAAGCGGTAAACCTGCTGTTGCTAGCGCCAGTGCCACCGACGAGTGGCGACACAGGTGGGTTCGCGAGCTCCTGCTTGTCGACGTTGCGCGAGTGGGCCATGACGCCGTCGACGAGGCGGATCGCGTCGTCCACGAACTTGGACGCGACGATCTCCGGGTTGTGTGTCACGAGGACGCGCGTCTTGTGCTTGAGCAGCCCCAGGAGGCACTTGGTGAAGATCTCGTTCTGCACGATCGCGTCCACGGCGGCGAGCGGCGCGTCGAGCAGGAATACGTCGGCGTCGCTGTAGCAGGCGCGCGCGAGGCTGATGCGCGCCTTCTGGCCGCCCGAGACGTTCAGCCCCTTCTGGCCGATCTCGGTCTTGTCGCCCGCCGCGAACTTGGCGATGTCCGCCACGAGCCCGCAGGCGTCGAGCACTTTCTCGTACTTGCGCTTCTCGTAGGGCTTGCCGAACAAAATGTTGTCGCGGATCGTGAGGTTCTGGATCCACGGCTGTTGCGAGCAGTACGCCACCAAGCCGCCCACGTACACGGAGCCGTGGCGCTTGACCATGTCGCCGAGCAGCGCCGAGCAGAACGAGGACTTGCCGCTGCCCACTTTCCCGTGTACCACGACAAACTCACCGCGCGTGACCGTGAGGTTGAGGTTGCGGAAGAGCGGCGCGCTCTTCGTGTCCCACGCGAACGTCGCGTTCTCGACCGCGATCACGATGTTGTGCGGCTCATACTTGGCGACAAAGTCGAGGCTGTCGCGGCCGGCGATCGCGTACGGGTCCACTTCGTTCAGGTCGATGAACTCCATGAGGCGCTTGACCGAGATGCCCGCCTGGATGAGCCCCGTGATGATCCGCGGCAGCGAGCGCAGCGGGTCCTGGATCACGCGGAAGAGCGCCAGCGCCGTGAACACCTTGGCGGCCGTGAGCGACTCGTGCATCACGAGCGCGTACACGGCGAACGTGGCCGACGACACGAACACGGGCGCGCCCCAGAGCGTGAAGATGTTCATCGCACCGATCAGCAGGTACTTCCACACGACGTTCAGTTCGCGCGCGCGCACTTCCGCCATCTTGGCGGCAAACTTGCGCTCCCAGGCGTTGAGTTTGACGATCTGGATCGCCGAGAAGAGCTCGTTCACCACCTTCATGCGCTCGTCCTTGAGGCGCATGACCGAGGCGAACGTGCGCGCCTGGCCACGTGCCAACGCGTTATTGATCAGCAACACGACGAAGATGATGCCGAGGCCCGCGAACGTCGCGTAGCCGACGACCGAGAAGAGCATGAGCAGCGCAATGACGATCTCGAGCGGCAGCACCCACACTTCGTGCAGAAAGTACGCGGCCATGAGGATGTTCTGCACGTCTGTGGTGTAGATGTTGACGATCTCGGCCGTGCTCTTGCGGGTTTTGGCTTCCGGACTCAGACGCAGCGCCTTCTGGAACACGATGCTCTTGAGCGCGGACGAGAACTGCAGCGCCACGACCTGCGTCTCGGCGTACACGAACGCGAAGAGCAGCGCCTTGAGCACGCGCGTGGCGAGCAGCAGGCCGAGCCACTGCGCCAGCAGTGGCGTGTCGAGCACCGCGCGGCCGATCAGGTCCACGACCTGGAAGAGCACGTAGGGGCCGAAGAGGTCGCAGCCATACGCCGCGGCGAGCAGCGCGCCGATGGGCACGTAGCGCCAGCCGAAGGAGCGCAGGAACGCGAAGAAGAGCGAGCCGGACGCGATCCAGTGGCGGTGCAGCAGATTCGCGGCGAACTCGCACTGGAGGCGCGGCGAGAGCTCCCAGATGTCCTCCTGCTGCAGCTGGCGCGTGTTGCCCAGACGCAGCACGGGGTCGAGCCACGTGAGGAAGATCTTGGAGAAGAGCGAGGCGCGGTCCTGCGGGTGGGATAGCACGACCGCGTGCGGGTGGAGACCGCCCAGCAGCGGCTGCGACTCGCCCTCGCGGGAGCTGCGACGGCGGGCGCTGACGGCGCGCATGACGGACAGACGAAGAGCTGCTGCTGGTGGCGCTTGGTCGATGCCGCCGATTTAGTGGCGTCTGTCGTTTTGGTTGAAGAAGAAAGAGGAGCCACAGAGCCCATGGGATCTGCTCTTTAGAAACCAAAATAGAATTTGACAAACAGATTTGATCGCAACATTAGAACGGAGGTACAATTCGGTACGTATTTAAGGAAACATTCGAATTGAATGATGTGGGTTTTTTCCATTTGTGTTTGAAATGGGAAATTCCAGTTTCATTCGCGCGACCCGGTTATTCCACTTTAGGAAACAAAAAAGACAAAAAGAATATCCGCAACCAGGTTATTCTTATACCTTTGACAAAAACAGCACTTCAGGTTAAACTCGAAAAAGAAGAAAACATCTTTTTCTCAGTTGTGTTTTCATCTCTACATGGAGTTGCGAGCTGAGAGAGGTAAGAAGTTCTGTGCCAAGCGATCACTACGTATTCTTTCTTATTCCAATGAATGACGCTTTGTTACGATACTACACCTTTTCCAGTTCCGTCACAGAACACCCAATTTCCGTCACAGAATTGGCAATCTCCGTCACAGATTGCTAAATTCCGTCGCGGATACCTATCATACAAACTATTTTTATGGTATACTTTTTGATAGTTTATTATTCAACAGCGACTCGAACTTAGTTGGAGCGCAGTTTTTTGGCGGCAAACTTCGCGCCAAAACTGATGGTGTTGCGTGGCGCTCTGGCTGGCGCGATGGCGCCAACAGCGTGCGCGCTCACTCGACAACTTACCGACAAGAACCACCAAGATGAAGATCGCGCTGTCTGACAAGCAGCGCTTGCTCACC
>JAASGK010000549.1:0-21213 GCA_023334195.1 Globisporangium emineosum
TGCGCCAGTACATGTTGAAGAAGCGCTTCATGAGGAACTTGAGCTGCACGAGCTCACTCGCCGCACGTTTGTTCGAGAACGTCACAGGCTGCAGGCTCTCGAGCGGTAGGAAGAGGCCTGGCTCTTGAAGCTTCTCGTCGACGAGCACGCTTTATGAAGCGCACTGACGCCATCGCGTGCATGCAATAAGGTCGAAAGTGACTCCGCATGAGAACGAGTCTTGTGCATCCATGCAACGAGCACGACAGGAAGGAGAGAGCATCACTAACTGGCTTATCGGTTCGTCCGTTGACGAGCTCAAGTGCAAGCGCGCTCATGAATTCGGCTGGGACTCATTTGCTGTGTACAAATCTGTCTTGCAGCGTTGGGAACAGTTGAAGTTGCAGTCGAAACCCATCGATGACTTGTTCGTTTTCATTGAGCGAGCAGTCACCTGACATTCGCAGACCTCCCCACCTGATCAACCAAACACAATCACTATTAGAGCTGGCAATCGAAAAGGGTTGTGCGGGGGCTCACTTTCAATACATACCCACGCACGCACTCGGTCATGAACAAGCTTCACAAAACAAGACGGTCGGCCTTTTCCCACGCAATTTCATACTCTCATTCAGTACCACAAAAAGAAGGAAATACGAATTAAAATTTGTAAAGGGGACTCAACCAACTCACCATGCGCTAACCGACCCAATCGACGGCAATCAGAAATCCCGATATGACGGGCAAAAAAAACAACTGCCTGCATCCCACCCACTCTTCCCTCGTTCCTTGCCTTGGTTATGAGGCGGACGTGCTGGACGAGATGCTGTACTTGGCTCGCAACGACTCGCGCTTCTCCGCTCGCTTCCGCAGTCGATCTTCGTGGAACGACGCTTTGCGGTCTTCCACGGTGCGCATGCTCTCGGCCATCTTCTTGATCTCCTCGTTCTCCTGTGCGATCATCTTGGCGCGCTTCTCGCGCTCCGTGGCGATGAGCGCGTTGCGCACATTTCGCGCGCTCTGGATCGCCTGGACCCACTGCGTGCGTTTATGCGCACTCGCGGCGTCGAAGCGGTGCTCCTGGTCTCCGACGACGATCACGAACCCAAGGTCCGGGCAGTCCTTGTCCAGCACAGTTTCTCGCACGCTGGTGATCATATCCAATGAGATCGCCTTGATTTCACCTGTAACACATACAACACACAAACAGTAGATTAGTGTGGATCTCAAAGCGCTTAGATATAATGAACGTGTTTAGATCAGACGCACCGTGGAATTGGCGGAGCTCCATGTCGATTCGCTGGTACTGGAGAATGCTTTTCGAACGAATGAACTTGAACTGCACGGCGCGCTTTCGCAGCAACCCGTACTTGTTGAGCACGTCGCCAGCTTCCAATAGCGGTAAGTGCTTTTCGTAGAACTCATTCTCGAGCGTCGCCTGCGTGGCGCACGTGTTGCAGAGTCGCACGGGCTCCAGGAAGCCAAACTTGATCACTTTATCCGAGTTGGACGCGCACGCCTTGCAGTACACGAGCCCGCACCCGCGGCAGTGGTGCTTGCGGTTGAACATGTCGAACTGATCACTGCACAGCGAGCAGGCGTCGATGATCGAGTCCTTGACCCATCGTGGCGGCGACTGGTACCCAGCGAGCACGACGGATTGCTCGATGCTGGTGGTGCCGCTGGAGCTCGGGATGCTGTCGCTGTGGAACAGGCTGAGCTTGCGCGCGCTCATCTGCTGCTGGCTCATGTAAATGCTGTCGTCGTCTCCAGGACCGGCGTGTGCTGGCTGGAAGCACCAAAAGACCATGGCGCAGAGCCCCGCGGCGGTGGTCCGAGGTGGCTGCTCATCGTGAGAAGAAGATCCTGGCGCCATGTCGAAAGGGGAGTGGTGTCTCTCACGTGCAGCGAGGCGAGTTACAGTGGACAAGATGGCGCGCGCACAGGCGTGTATGGAGAGAGGGTGGTCGTGGGAATGAATATTCGCTGGTGCGACAGCCGCCAACTGGCCCGCCACCTGTTCGCTTCTTCGGTGCCCAGATGCTTCTTCTGTTGTGCTTCATGGAAGCAAAGATTTGATATCCAGACTCAGATGCTGTCGATCTCAGACTCAGACTAAGAGGCAAGGGTTCAAAAACCTCAAGCAAGGTTGATAAAACCTCGAAACGATCTCACCTCGAAACGTTCTGGGAATACGCATTCGAACTTACGTGAATATATCAGAACATTCGTACTTAAATGGATACACCCGCGACTTTCATGCAACATGCGTCTTCGGTAAGACCTTGAAGTGCTGACGTTCGTATATCTGTGACGAAGAAGTGTCAGTTCGTTGAAAGGAATGGCTACATGCCATGCTCCGAGGCCGCAGGACACGACAGCTCGCAACGAAATCCACAGCAGTCAACAATGCCATCGCAATCTGAAGCTACCTCCATTAAGCCATTGCTGACAGAATTCACAAAGCCGCATCCACCTGCAGCAGTCTCGAGACGCAACCAAAATGCGCCATGACAAAGTGTTCCTCTCGTGGTTCCTGCCGCTGGCGATCGCCACGTTCCTGTCCGCGCCAGTCGCCGTGCTACACTCGTTTGATTTGACTGGCCCGATGGCGATGCAGCTGCACAAGCTTGGAGCAGTGGTCACATTCGGGCTCATCGGACGTCTGGAGCAACAACACCACGCACTGCTACCAAAAGAGCTGCCGCTGCTCTTCCGACTGGAGAGCTACCCGTACTCGGGCAAGAAGACCCTCGAAGTGTACGACATCCGGCTCATGGACATGACGTTCGCGTCTACGAACGGCTCGGTGGAGAACCTGAACGCGTCGCCACTGCTGCTCGGCTACATCCCAATCGTCGAGATGCAGGAGTCGAGAAAAGACGACGCGTTCAGCAACCCAGAGGGCCACCTGATCCTCGTCACGCGCGTCTCTTTCGAGGCGAGTGTCAGCGACGCCGAGCAGTACTCGATGCTGCTGGAAACCACACGCTCGCACCGCTTCCGCGTGAAAACCGTGCGCAAGGACGACGCCACGAGCCTGCTCTTCGGCCAGGTCGAGTGGCTCCACTAATGCTTCAAACTTTGAGTTCCTTTTTCAGGAAGGTGATGATTTAATTTTTCATTAAGAATGCCACACACGCAGTTTCTCTACTGTAGTTACTCTTTGATACCAACGTGCAGGTAGCTTTTCTTTTTCTTTCAAAATGGAAACCGAAACAAAAAATCCAAGACGCCGACAAGTTCTCATTTTACGCCACGAACGAGTTCATCACGTGGTACACGACGTCGATGCCGGACTCGCTCAGCTTGGACGGTTTCGCGCGCTTCGCGATGATCTTCTCATGGGCCAGCACGTTGTCAAACATGACGTCGACCCGTCGCCAGCCCACGCTCTGCAGCGTGACGAGCATCCCGCGCAGTGCGTCGCACTCTTCGTCCGAGCTGAACGCTTCGTGGACGCGGTCCACGATCACTTCGCCATCGACAAACGGGTCCGAGCGCGTGCCGTCGCCACCGAAAGACGCCGAGGACGCGGTCGAGCGACGCGAGAACTCCATCTCGTCCGTGACCGTGTAGCGGTTCCCCTCGTTGCTGTGCTCGCTGTCAAAGTTCGTTGGCAGCGAATTGGTGCCACCGCCTACCCCACCAGTGAGCGACAGTCTCTTCCTGTGTCCGTCCTGCGAGAAGAACCGGACAGGACCGTGTTTGCTCGACAGCTGCAATCGGATCTCTGCTGTGAGTGTGTCTCGAAGCAGCGGCGCGCTGCCGATCGAGTAGAGCGTGATGTGCGGGTACACGGGCGAGGTCGAGCGCTTAGTCGTCTCCATGCGGTACGGGTTGAACGCGCGGATCGATGCGCACGAGTAGGGCACCTGCAGGTCAAAGAACACGTTCGAGTAGAGCGTGCGGGTCTTGAACAGCAGCAGCGCCTGCACGAACTGCCCTCTCGCCATGCAGCAGAGCAGCGGCGGCGTGTCCACGACCTCGGCATCTTCCTTTGCCTTGGCATTGTCTCTGTGCTTGGACAAGCAGCGCAAGCCAAAGCTGTTGTTGCTGAACGCGACGAGCCACTTCCAGTCGCGGTCGATCTCTTCCGACGGGATGCGGATCACGCACTTGCGCTGCTTCCCCATCTCGTTCATTGCAGTCGAGGTCCATCGGATCGTGATCTCGTACGGTTCATGCGACGCCTCCAGGTGGTCCGGGTCGCTCATGCGTCCGGATGCACTGCTGTGGTGCGAGGCCGATGAGCTGCTCCTACTGCGATGCGTCAGACTCAACAGCCCCGAGAACAGGTTGCCGTGGCTTTTTTTGCCGTGTTTCGGTCGCGCGGGGCGATGCGGTAGTTCGAGCGTCACGTCGGCGCGCATGAGGTCGATCTCCACGAGGCTCTTCTGACCGGCAGCAGAGAACTCGACGCCGTGGTTTTCGATCTCGTAGAGACGCAGCATCTGGTCGCTCAGCGTGCAGTAGTAGTACTCGTAGAGCTCTCCGCCGCCGCTCATTGCGTTCATGCAGATCAACAGCGTCCCCTCGCGGTCGGATCGTACTGCATAAGTACACATATGCACACAAAACGTCACTAAGCATATCCAACGTTCACAAAGGCGCCAATTGTATCAGTATCCGTACCTGAGCTCTGCGCGTTGCCAATGTCTTCTTTGTTCGGGAGCGAGTTCATACTAAGCGAGTACGTCAATTCGTTTGCGGTATCTCTGAGAAAGAACTGCTGGCCCGTTCTGCTCATACGGCCCCATAGCAACAGAGGTCCCATTAGTTTTTCTCACGATGTCAGTGGTCTACACTACTGCAATAACGATCATAACGTACCTGTGGAAGAGTTTCTTTGTGAGCGAGTTGTAGAGGAAGTTGACAGATCCGCGCTGCGGTCGTCGAATGCCCAGGTGCGGCGTCGCCATCGTAATGAAATTCTGCACACCACGCATAGATAACATAGAAAGCAGACATGTTAGCACTCACACTCTATTACTATCGGCCCAACAAGGACATACACAAAGAGAAACGTACCACAGGCTCGACGTTCGTAAAGAACCCGCGCGCAAAGAGCACGCCGATGCAGTAGCGGTTGTAGAGCCCGCCCAGCGAGTGGCCGAGCAGCGAGAGCTTCTTGAGGTTCGGCATGCGCTTCGCGAGCTCCTGGATCTCGTCTGCGAGCCGCTCGCCCCCCGAGTCGATGCCGTCGTACGTCTGGAAGAAGGTCGCGGCGTTGCTCGTCGCGCAGTGCACGTACACGTCCTCTTGCTGCAGGTGCTCGGTGAGCAGCCGCTCAAAGTTGGTGAAGTCCTGGTCACTGCCGTGCAGGCCGTGCTCCAGCACGAACAGGTGCGACGCAGCGATCTGCGCGGGCGAGGCGTCGTCGTTGTGCTCGTCCGCCATCTCTCTACGTATCAGTCTATGAGGTCCACCCACACGCGCGCGGAGAGCGACGTTATGAGGAGCGCAACGTTGGGGCCAAAGCGGGAATGCACGCTTCTGTTTGGATTTGTGCTGTTGCGGAATGCAAAACCATGAAGCTTGTCAGGAGGACTGATTTCAGAGCCGTTGGTGCGACCTTCGCGCAACCTCACTTTCCAGCTCTTTCTCAGTTGCGGAGAAAGAAAAAAATGGTGGGTGGGTAGGCAAGTGTGTTTGGGGCTCTCTGCGAAATGAAGCCATAACCAAATCAGGTGGGATCTGTGCGGGTTGAGGCAACAATTGTTGAGCGAAATGATGGAAGAGCGGCAGTACCATTATCGCCCTCTGAGCTCTGCGCAGCCCGTAGGATATGATACATACCGTCATATCCACTCGTCCACGTGATGAACCAATAGCTCGGGCGGGTGGGAGTTGGTGGAAAAGCGTTGGATCGTAAGCTTGCCATTTTGTTGTCGGCACGTCATTTCTGGTTGCACCCTCAGCGGAGTTGATGTCGCACGAATGTTGCTTGAATGACGCGGAAGGGGTTGCGTCTCAAGCGGCATCATCACCAAACCGAGGGCGTCAACATCATCAGCATCAACAAAAACTCACACAACACGCCCAACAGTTGTTGAGTTGGTTCTCTCGAAAGCGCTCCGTGTCTCCAGCAAGCCTCCTCGTCAACTGTTGAGAGCGTCGCGAATGATTATTCTGCTGCCACGCAATGCAAGCAGTCTCTTTTGCTTCATTCATTCGTGTTCTCGCACTGGACACGACACCGAATGGGATGATGACAGCTCTTGCCACCTGCTCTATTGATTTCGCGCTGTAGCTCTTCGTCTGGATTTTGTTGTCTCCATCCTACTCGTGTCCCTGCTGGTAATGCGCACTCGTGATCATGCTGTTTTGCTGGTCGTTGGATTTTCGCGCGTGTCGCTTGATGATGGTGGCGCTTCGTTCCCAGCCATCTGGTCGCCCTCAATGGCTGTAGCAGCAGTTGCAGCGGCGGCGAGCCTGTTCTCTGGAGCTGCGATGCGCGGCTGAAGCCCGAGGCGGCGGCGGAAGCTGTTGTTGTTCATCGCGATCGTCTGCGCCATCGACGACCACGACGAGCCGAGCCAGTAGAAGAACACGCCCTGCGGCAGGAACGACATCATGGGGAACGCCAGCAGCGGGATGAACTGGATGCCCTGGCCCAGTTGCGTCCAGATCTGGCTCTTGTTCTTCATCGCGAGCTCAATGTTCCAGTACGTCGAGCCGCACGCGAGCATCGGGAGCAGGTACGTCTCGTCGCACTCTTTCAGGTTCGTCCAGTAGAGAAAGCCGCCGGTCTCCAGGCCCTGGAAGTTCCCTGAGCGGATCATGTCACGCGCGCTGTACGCCATCAGGATGAAAAGCGGCACGTGCACCAGGGAGCCGAGTACCGTTTGCACCGGGCGGGTCTCGTACTTCTTCATCACCAGCTACCAATCACCCCGCAGGCAAATGCAGATGTGAGCACTCCCATGCTTACGATACAAAGGCAAGCGGACCAAAATGCACCCACCTTGATGCCTTTTCGACCGAGCAAGATCGCGTCAATGTGGCCTTTGTGGTCATGCCCTGGCTAAACGAACCAGATTACAATGACAAGCAGCAGCATTAGTCCAATGCCGCAAGTACGTGGCACTATGCATTCAAATACGCAAATGTAGGGGGGCTCACCAGAAATGTCCGCGCATACTTGTACGCCGAGTACAGTTTGGAAAAATCCGGCTTTGCCTGCATGAGGCGCTGCGTCGCCTTGATCTGGTACACGTACAGCGGGAACACTGCTGCGCGGAAGGTTACGCCAGTCGCCTGCGCATTTCCCATTCATTCACAAACGGGACATATCAACAAACAACCTCCACTTCCATTCGCTAATAGCATGAACTCCATGATATACGGCGCATCTTACCGCCAGCGTCGCCCACCACGGCAAGCCCGTGGTCGTGTGAATCGTCTCAATGACAGATTGCACGCCCTGGATCAACGCCCAAGTATCACTCGAGCCCGCAACTGCCGCCGCTGAGTCTGTTCACACATATCGCCATTGTATTAGCCACACAATTGCCCATTAACACCACACAGAAGTCTCAACTCAATGTACCTGTGAGCTTCCCGTCGGCAAACAGCAGCGTCGTGGTCTCGTCCAGATGATCGAGCGCGGAAGCCGTCGCGCTGTTTCCAGATGCCGCTGCTGGTTCACTCGAGAAGCAGCGCTTGTCGTGTGCAAAGCCAAACGCGCCAGGTGACGATGCACGTGTGGCGGCCGCCGGAGCCGCCATCGTCACAACTGATCGGTGCGCATGCGTTGCGGCAGCGAGGGGCGAAGCGCGCAGCCGCACACTCGCGCGCCACGCAGCTTGCCGCATGACCATGATGCTCTCTCGCTTGGTGGTGAAACTTTTGCTGAGTGCAGATCATCGGTGACAAAAATGTGGACAGCGCGCTGAACCCCTAATGTGGAAACTTGATAATTCAGTATTGCACTTGAAACAATACAATGACACTGATGCTGAAATAGGGTGTCAGTCAGTATTTTGAAACTGTAAAATAGTGACAGTTGCTGAAAAGCAAATGTTCACTTTGCAACAAAAAGCAATTTAGTATCACAGTTCATGAGTCGTTCATGAGCGATTGATCGATCGCTCTGTCAAGCAAGCGTCCTGCATACGCCGTTGCTGTTCGACTGGCGCTACGCAGAGCGCGGAACACTGTGACAACGCAACATGATAACTGTGCATGCCAACTGCGCGTGTGAAGTGGATGCACATTTCAGAGCTTTCGCTCGAACCAGAAACGCGCGAGTGCATCTATTTCCAGCCCATGAGCCTGCGAGAAAGATCGGAAGAGCGCGGCAGTCGCTGACGTTCAGCGTCATCACGTGAGTCGAGAGAAGGGAAAGAAGCACGAGCGCAAGCGAGGTGGCTTGCAGAAAGAGTCGATTGTCGATGATCACTCAGTCTGACTACGATGACGACGATGGCGACACCACAAGGTCAGAGACTCCGACCACACATGACAGCGAGGACAAGACACCGGTGGCGCGTCCAGAGTCGTCCAGCGAGCAGCTACAGATTGCGGTTGTCGAGCCTGGAAGCGTACAGGAAGGTGATGCTGATGGCGAAGAAGAGGACGAGTTCGCAGAAGAAGACGCGTGGCTGGCCGCCGGGCATTTCTTTGACGACACAGAGCGCGACCCTGAGAAGTACGTCCCGCAGCTCATGGACGCGCGCGCGATGCGCCAGCTGCGCTCGAGTCTGCGGAAAAGCGAGCAACAGATCGAAACGTGCGGTCGAATGCGCGAGTTCGCGCCACGGAAACCCGCAGTATCCCCAAACTTTCACGGCTGCAGACGCAACCCGAGTCGTCGCGTTCAGCATCAGCGCCATGAGCAAACTCCTGATTGGAATGACAACAATAACAACAGCAGCTGTGACAATGCTACTGAAAGTCAGCAAACCGTACAGCAGGAGAAGATGGGCAGTAGCTCGCTATTGACGTCAGGACCGACGCGCGCGTTTCTGACGGCAGTGCCGTCGACAGCTGCACTCGAGACACCTAGAGCGAGCCACAAAAAGCAGGACTTTGCGGTGGTGCTGCGACGGGAGCTGCAGCAAGTCAGAGGTAGGCATGTATTCGTTTGGGCTTGGTGCGCTGCTGCTAGTTTCATTGGCTTGGCTGATGCTGCTCTTGTCTTCTGGTTGTTAGAGCTGGAGGCGCGATACGAGGAGACAAAGCGCATGCTGCTCGAGGTGAGTGTCTCCGTGCTGGCGAACCTAGCCACTCGTGACTTATTCGCTTTATGTCCATCGGATTGCTTCCTCAATAGCAAATGGACGTGATCTGCTCCATCAAGCCCAGCGAGCGCACGGGCGGTCCGGAAACGTACGAGAAGCTCGCAGACCTCATGGCGTTCGTGCGGCTTTCCCAGGCTCCTGCTACCCAAGACTCATAGTCGCACGTTGCTGATACTGTAGGTGGGTGGGTGCCTCCTTTATTTTGCAATAGCACCAGTCTCTGAAAACCGTCCAATGTGGTAAGCTAGCTTTGTGTGAGAATGTGGAGTCCATGGTGTGATCCTTAATATTAGTTCTCTTTCCTATAGTAGGATGGTGGATTTTTGTTCCTAAGCAAAGTTGCAGCCGTCGAAGAACGAGTTGGAGGAATGCTGCCAGCTACCAGGACGCGTCCCGGTCAGGTCAACGACCGTCGAGAGCTCGTGCGCCGCCATCTCTGCGACGTGCGCGCGGTGCACTGCCCCGATCACCGTGTGGAACGCCTCCTCCACGTTCTGTCCGGTCTTGGCGGACGTCTCGATGTACTGCATGTGGTGCGCGGCAGCGAATTGCTGCGCTTCTTCCATGGTGACGACGCGTTCAG
Organism: Globisporangium emineosum; assembly: GCA_023334195.1. Taxonomy (NCBI): domain Eukaryota; phylum Oomycota; class Peronosporomycetes; order Pythiales; family Pythiaceae; genus Globisporangium; species Globisporangium emineosum. The sequence continues at coordinate 9,808 of JAASGK010000549.1, forward strand.
GTGGCGCGAGGTCGCATTTGTTGCCGACTAGCACGGCGTGGAGGCCCGGCTCGGCTACATTGAGCAGCTGGTCGAGCCATTTCTCAATGCCAAGCAAGCTCTGGCGGTCGCGCACGTCAAAGATCAAGAGCGCGCCGACCGCTTTCCGGTAGTACGTGGTCATCATAGCGTGGAAGCGCTCTTGACCGGCCGTGTCCCAGATCTGCGCCTTCACCTCCACGTCGTTGAGCTGCATCTTGTGCGTGAGGAACTCGACGCCGATCGTCGACGTGAACTCGGTGTTGAACTCACCCTTGTTGAGGCGGCTCAGCAAATTGGTTTTCCCCACACCCGAGTTCCCAAGAAGCACGACTGCCAAACAAAGAGCGAGCCAAGAACAGCAACATTGTTACAGTCTTAAAACCTTACGACCCAAGGCAAGAACGAAGAGTTTGGGATATGAACGTACTTTTGTGCGACTGGGCTTTTGCTGGAGCCTTCGGTGTGACTGGGGTGACCGATTGGGGCGCAACAGCAGCAGGGCGGGTCTCGTCGCGAACTGGAGGCGGGTTTGTGACAAAATTGGTTCCGTACCTGGCGAACAATCATGCCAAGTGATGTAGCATTGGTTAGTTTCCCAAACGCAGGAGAGTTGCCTCAGATATCAAATGCGACAACCAAATTCCACACAAGCAAGACCGCACTTTTTGTCGAGCTCGGCGTAAAGCTGCGGCATCTGGTGGCCGTAGTTGGCAACCAGCGCGTCGACGTCCTTGAGTTTGTCGTGGAGACTGCGGCGCGTGTAGAAATCGCGCAGGAACTCCGAGGGCGAGAGCAACTTGGCGTCTTCGATGAGCGCCAGCGGGTTGATGCTCTCGAGGAACGCCTTGGCAGAGGACGAGCGAAGCCCCACGCCGAGCATGGGAATGGTGCCAGTTGAGATCGCTGTCGCCGCCATGGTTTTCTACGTGGGCTGACTCTTTGGATGCTGAAGAGGGACGATTTGCGAATGTAGCCATGGCTTGCTGGTTGCTCCCCAGTGCGATGTGGGAAGGTGCTGACCCAGCATTTGCTTTGCCATTTATAAGCTGCTGCCTGCGGCGCTGCTGGACGTCCAAAATAGTTATCCGCATTTGGACGAGAGCAGCAGCCGGAAGTGGGATCGAGAGAGCGTGTTGAAATACTCAGCATTGTCAAAGCAACTCTGCGAGTGAGATTGGGAAACTGGTGGCGGTGGAACTGAGAATCGGATATGCTATGGGGGCTGTGGATGGACTTCAGGTGTATCCAACGAGAGGTATCATGGCATCCCTATCAAAATGCGTTCATCATTGCGTTTGAATCAACGTTGCAGATTCCAAAGCAATGGACGATGGCTCTTCAGGCTGGTGGCAATTCGTGGCAGCGGGCTTGAGCGTGAACCGACGGCTCGCTTGTGCGTTTCTCAAACTTTCAGACTCCAAACCTGGGGCTGAAAGGCGAAGAAAAGAGAATCAAGACCAAATGGACCAGGAGCAACAAGCCCAGCAGCGATCCCAGCGCTGCAATGATCGCTTACACGCGCGAGAAAGTACTGCCAGTTATCCGCGCCAAGTGCTCACCCCACTGCTTCGCGATTCGTCCCCACTGCCCCCCCCGAAGCACGAGCACGGTGCTTTTGCTGAGAGTGGTGGGCCAATTTCCGAGCTCACAGAAGAGAAGCTGCAGCGCGTTCGGAACGTGGACACGTGGAGCAAGGTCTGCCAAGGCGAGGAGGCCGAGGTCCAAGACGAAGGTGTGCTTTAAGTGATCTCATACTGACGACTTGTTGACGCAAGGACTTAATATACCTTTGTTGTGGCTCACGCATTCTCGATTTTTCATTCGCTCATTCAAACAAGCGCTGCGCTTCGAGCGGCATCTGGCGAGTGCACTCAAGTCCACCGAGCACCTCGGCGTGCCCAACGCGTTTCGCACGGCGATCTGCGCGGACGTGTTGCTCCAGATCAGCTCCAAGTTCGCGCGCTTCCAGCAACTGATGCAGATCGTCCACCGAGAGGCCACGTGCGCGACCTACATGCCCAACTCTACTACGACATCTGTTGGTTCTTCCAAGCCGTCAGCAGCAACGACAACGATGCTGCTGAAGGCTCCGACGCTTGCAGCGACGACGGCGACGGCGCTCGAGGGGCCACTCGCCCGCACAACCTACTTCACCGAGCTCAAGCAGGTGCTCGCGGAGAAAGACGCGCTGGAGCAGGACCTGTAATGACTACTTTGCCTAACGTGCCAAGTTGACTTTGAAGACCCAACTAACTAACCCCATTGTTGATGTCGGGGCTACTGCGTACATGCGTTGATATAACAGGATCCACTTGGACGACATGCACGCGTTCATGACGAAGCAGCTGCGCACGAACGAGCAAATGGTGGACCGGCTCGCGCAGCGCTGGGCGCGCGTCGTGCTTAAGCAGACGCTCGTGGACTGGAAGAAGATCATCGTCCGCAAAAAGTACACGCGCGTCCTGCTGGAGAAGACCAGCGGTCGGTGGTCCAAGCAGCGACTGCTGCGGCTCTTCCGCCGCTGGGCCGCGTTTGCCGGCGCCGAGAGGATCCGCAAGACCCAGCTTCAGCTGGCGCACTTCCAAGAGAACGAGCACGACTTCCGGGACTTGGTAGCCAAGCTCGAGCAGCAGATCGAGTCGGCCAAGCAGGAGACCAAGACAAACCGCGAGCACGTCGACTTTGCAAAGCGGCAGCTGCTCGGACTCGACGACTTGCTGCGCCAGCTCGACCTCCGCGTGCGCCAGAGCAACGAGCGCAAGCTGCAGCACATCGTGAACCAGTGGGGGCGGCTCTGCTTCGCGCTCGTCGACTGCGAGTGTCTCTTCCTGCAGAACATGCTCGACGCTGTGAGTGTGGCGCAGTACGTGGACGTGGCAGTGCTCACGCTGAAGGGTGAGGAGCTGGGCGAGCTGCTCGTCCAGCCCTCGGATGTGCTCGTGCTCCGCTGGATCAACTTCCAGCTCTCGCAGTGCCCGACATTCCGGTACTACAGCGCGTCGTCGTCGTCGACAAGCACAGGAGGAGGAGCGGGCTTCATCCAGAACTTCACGTCCGACATGCGCGGCCACTACGTGCTACGGCACATCCTGCAGCGCATTCTCACGGTCAACGCGAAGGACGCGTCGATGCGGAGGATGTCCACGTTTGTATCGAGACGAGAGGGAGGTACGGCGTCTGACCCGGGGAATCTGAAGCTCCCAGCGCCGTTCCCAAGGCGCGAAGAGCTACGTGCCGCGCTCTGCGACAAGCTCGCGCCCGGGTGCCCAGCGTTCCTGGGTGACCAGGTGCTCGATTGCGAGGCGACGGGGGACCTCGCGTTCTGCCTGTTCGGGTTTCTCGTGTGCGAGCATCCGAGTCTGCACGTCGTGTTCCCTCAGAACAACAACCAGAGCAACAGCGCGTCGTGCTCGTCTCGACGCCCCACGCCACCAGCTACACCAGCTTCCTCAGCAGCAGCAGCAACAGGAGGAGGAGGAGGCAATCGGTCGCTGGACCCGGTGGTCTCCCCCTGGCAGGACGCGCAGACTGCGCTGGACGACGCGCGCGCGATCTGGGAGCGCGTTCGGAGCCAGTGGACCGAGCTGCAGACACCGTTCGAGATCCAAGAGAGCACCAAGACCACGCCGGACCTCACGTCGCCCCCACAGCTGCTGCTCAAGGCCAACGTGGCGCTGCAGAACGCCGTCAACATGGTGCAGTACGTGTGCTCGAAGCGCGCGGCCGCGATGAAAACCTGGGCCTGCGTGCAGCGCAAAGTGCAGCAGGACGCGCTCCGGCTGCTTGCGAGGCGCGGCCGCAAGGAGACCCCCATGGTGCTCATGGACCGCCGTGTGTGGCGTGAAAAGTACATGCTGACGACGCTGCACATCGCGAAGCTCGTCGCGCAGTTTGCGCCGCCGCCAAACAAGGAGAGCGAGTCTTCGAATCCTCTTCTTTTTCGGCGCCACTACGAGCACAAGCTACCGGTGGCAAGAGCGGCGCTGGAGGCCGAGCTGCAGGACGTCGAGCCCGTGCTGGAGGAGCACTATGAGTCCCTGCGGCGCGTTTACCGGTACTACGCCGCGATGGAGCACCCGCAGGACCCAACGAGTGGTGGTGGTGGCGCTAGTCAGCCTCAGTCTCAGCCAGCTGGGGCTCCGAACCAGCAGCACCAGCACCAGGACGACGACGAGGAGCGGTTCTTTCAGAAGATCGCCATGTCCATGTCGCTACTGGAGTTCCATGCGTTCCTCAAGGACTGCCGCTTCTTCGGCACGACACGGCCGTTCCCGTACGAGTTCATCCAGCGCGTGTTCGCGCAGGTGAACGCCGAGGTGGCTGCCGGGACGGACGCAGCGATGCTCGCGGCCCCAGGCCAGAGCTGTTCGGCGCTGTCGTTCGAGGACTCTATGGGTAATAGCAGCGACGCCAGCGCGAGCGAGATGACGCCGGCTGAGTTCGTCGAGGCGCTGCTGCACATCGTGCGCAGCAAGTACGTCTGCCTCAAGCCGTCGCCCGGCCACAAGACGACGGGGTCGTCACCATGGACGCTCGCGCAGCGCATGCGCAAGTGCATCGAAGAGATCGTCCTGCCGCACGCGATGCAGGAGAACGAGCGTGCGAATGTGTTCCGGCCGCAGCTGCTGACCGCCGAGTGCCGCGAGATCTTCACCAAGCACCAGAAGCGGCTCGCCACGCTCTACCTGCGCTTTGCCAATAGTACATCAGCAGCAGCAGATGACGCTAGTCTTAGTAGTGATGGTGGTGAGCTCAATGAGCTTCAAGAGCTCCATAACAATGCCAGCAAGCCGCCGCAGTCCCAGGCGCAGCCCGCAGGCAGGAAGATGCTCTCGGTCGCGGGGCTCGTGACGCTCTGCAGACACTTTGACCTGCTCCGCGAGCACTTTCTCAACCTAGACGACGTGCAGCACGTGCTGGCGGAGATCCTCCAGCTGGAGCGCGAGAGCATCGCAATCCACGACCACCACTCGAACAACAATAGCAATAGTACTGGGAACAGCAGCAGCAGCGTGGCAGGTGGACTGGAAGGCGGAAGTGGAGCTGCGACGCCATCCCCAGCTCCTACTCCACCACCACCGTCTTCTTCAAGCGACCACCCCCACCACCAGAGAGACGAGGGCGAGGAGCTCTTTCTGACCTACGCCGAGTTCGTGGAGGCGCTTGCGGCCATCGCGTGCTACCTGCGGCCGGATGCGTTCGTGCCGCTGGCCGTCAAGCTGGACGAGTTCTGTCTGCAGCAGCTCCGCTTTGGCTTCACCGCGTAGCATTAGTGGGGATGCGAAGGCCAAGGCATCAGGGCAACTTAACGCTCGGATAGGATTGTCGTCGGGCGTTGTGCTAAAGACAAGAAGAAATGTTTAATCACACGTCAAAGGTGGTGCAATGAGCAAATCATTCCGCTTGATGAGCCTTTGGCAAACTGCAACATGGGCGAGCCAAACCGCGTGCTTCCAGTACTTCTCCCATTCACAGGATAGAGTTTTCCTCTGGCACCAGTGCTGTTGAGTCAAGCTTTCGCTGCTGAGTGAAGCGCGCGTGAGACTCAACATCATGCAGACGGCGACATCCGCGCCAGGCAACAAACTTCAAAGAGCGATGATCCTCAGGCGCGTCACGAACGCTGTACGCGCACTGAGCGTGTCACATGGTTTTCACATGCACGCATTGCGACATCATGGCGAGCGATTGCTCGTCGTGACTGAGCTGCACGATCAGGGGCGACTTCGGGTTTTAAACCCGTGGCGAAAATACCTTCGCTTCGGGTATTAATAAGCCCGTGCGGCGAAAATATGGTCAGCATTCGACGTTTACCTCCCAACCCGCGGGTAAAAACCGGTAAAAAAGTCGCCGACGTTCGGCTTTTGAGTCGGACCCCACGGGTTGAGGTGATTTCTTTGACTGGTTTATTTGTTTTACTCGAGTGTTATTGGCTGAAAATATATTGTGTGCAATTCCAACAATCGCCGCTTGTTAACTGTGAGTATCAAAATTAACAAGCGGCGAAAGTGAAATCGACAGCATGCTTCCAACCAAGAGCTTACCTAATGTGTGGTCAATATCTTCGCGAGAGATGTCGAATATGACTTTCCGCAGTGGCAGTTGGAGCATCCTTCATCATACATATCGCCATCAATCCCAGTCTCCTCTGAGATCCAGCAGCGGCTTGAGCTCGAAGCGCAGCGCCGTGGTACAGCGAGTAGCACTCCCGCTGGTGCAACAGCAGCTCGATGCCAGAGAACTCGAAAAAAATAAACTGACCTGCTCTACCATCTCGGCGCGTTCTGCTGGCTCTACTGGTGGACTGCGTGCAGTGCTCGCGCACGAGCCTGACGAGCGATCCGGCGGCGTTTGCTTGTCGGAGACCGTCTACCCCTGGTGCAACTGCTGCGTCGTGATCACTGGCGCCGCAGTTTGCTCACGCTCGCGCTCAGCTGGACCGGAGCCCCGGTAGTACATGAGCTTCAGGTTCGGTGTGATGCTTATGTACGAGGTCGTCATGTCTGGACGTGATGGATCTTACTGCTGGTCGATGAGTGCCACGGTTGCACCAGCAACAAACACTACTGTATTGCGGTGGGAATTATGTACTGAGCAAGGAGGCACGGAGAGATGCGCACATGAGGTTGTGCAGATTGCTCGCTGACTCTTGTGAAGCTCGAATGCCCTCTAGAGCCCCTGTCGGTAGTCCTCGATGATTGCATCGTATACGACCGCTCGGCAATTTTGTGAGAAGCGCGGCCTATAGTCTGGACTGGAAATAGTCACTCGCTCATAAACGATGTAATGCTGCACCAGACAACAAGATCATACAGCACAGACACTGGAGTATTTGCTTCCAGTATTGGCTTTTGTTTTTGCCGGCGGCGCAGCACGTAGCCTTGCGCAGACAGCTCTCGTGACAAAACAAATGGAAGAGGGCAAGCGCCTGAATAAGCTCCAGATCATTAAAAATGGCTTGTTGACCACCACACGCTGATAGTTGTCGTCACAGGAACAGGGGTATTTCGATGCACTCCTGCCAAAAATTGAAGATTAAATAATGCGAATCAAGGCAACAACCAACACATTTTCTTCATCGTCCACACACACATCCATTTACCATTGGTACTGATGTACAATATTGCCAACATCGCCGATGTGTGGAGGATAGAGACTGATATCACAGACTGGTGCTGAATTTGTACATAAAAGCTGTTAGTGTCACCATCTTGTCCACAAATGGATCATCATTCCTATCCTAGATTATAGTGATGGTCATCACCCGCGGCTTTCCTTAAGTATATTTTGACTTGGATTTTAGAAAATTATGCCGACTTTCAGTTCGGTCAGCCACCCCGCGGGTTGGATCCAGTGTCTTGGGTCACGTCACCCTCCTCACATGACGTTCATCCAGGTCATTCGACAGCAACAAAGATACGCTGGCCACACAGATTTTTGATTGGTGGACGAAATGCGGGTAGGGGTACCCTCGGTTTTGATGAAAATTAATGAATAGAATGGTGAAAAATGAATCTGAGCAGAGCCACATCATAAAATATCCCACCTAACTCAGCAAAACAATATGTACATGATTATGCTATGCTAGATAGGTCAAAACTAATGTGGATCATAGTACAATATGTCGCCAAAGACACGCAGCCAAAATGTCACCATTTTGCAGAAAGGCCGCGAAGCGTCACGCGAGTTTGGCAGTCAACTGGGGATCATCAAGTCGCGTGATGACACCACGCTCATGTGGTACCTGGCAATATGACTGGCGGTGTCGCCGCTACAGTAGGTTCAACAACAACAGTGGTCCCCATCTGCATCTCTCTCTTCCATGGCGGCGCGCTTCTCTCCTGCCACGGACGCGTTCCAGGCAGAAGCCTGCGAAAAGAGCTCCTCATTTCTGAAAACTCAATCAAGCAAGCAACAGCAACAACAACAGCACCTGATCGATCATGATGTCGACTGGTCCCGGTGAGCCTGAACCTCAGCCTCCGTCTCCCGCAACGGCTGCTGCGATCTCGTATGGCACTGGCCAAGACATGATGGCGCAGGGGCCGCAGGCGCTGCACCAGGACATCGCCGCCAAGGTCGAGATCGCATTGGGCAAGACGTTCCCGCAGATGGAGGTGCGCTTCAAGAACGTCTCGCTCTCTGCAGATCTGGTGATGGCGCACGACCCACATCACCACCACCACCACGGCGACAACAACGACGGCGGAGCGAACGCCAGCGATGGGGACGACCAAAACGAGCTCCCGACGCTTCCGAACCACGTGATGAAGCGCATCGCCAAGATCGCGACCAAGAAGCACACCGTGACGCGCCACATCCTCAGGAACGTCACGGGCACGTTCAAGCCGGGCTCGCTGACGCTGATCCTCGGCCAGTCGGGCTCGGGCAAGTCGGCGCTCATGAAGCTGCTCAGCGGCCGCTTCCCGATCGACAAGGAGATCAACTTTGAGGGTGAGATCACGTACAACGGTATGAGTCGCGAGGAGTTGCTCAAGCGCTTACCGCAGTTTGTCGCCTACGTCACGCAGCACGACAAGCACTTCCCCACTTTAACAGCCAAGGAGACGCTCGAGTTTGCGCACGAGTGCTGCGGGAGCACGCTCCCGGAGCGCGCCGTCAAGTTCCTGTCGCATGGCACGGATGAAGAGAACGCGATTGCGATTGAAGCGGCGCGCAGCGTGTACAAGCACTACCCCGATATCGTGGTGCAGGAGCTCGGGCTCGAAATCTGCCAACACACGCTGGTTGGCAATGCGATGCTCCGCGGCATCTCTGGTGGCGAGCGCAAGCGCGTGACCACGGGCGAGATGGAGTTTGGCATGAAGTACGTCACGCTCATGGACGAGATCAGCACGGGGCTCGACAGTGCGGCGGCCTACGACATCATCAACACGCAGCGGAGCATCGCGAAGCGACTGCACAAGACCGTGATCATCTCGCTTTTGCAGCCCTCGCCCGAGGTGTTCGCGCTCTTCGACAACGTCATGATCTTGAACGAAGGCGAGGTTATGTACCACGGCCCATGCACAGACGCAGCGGCGTACTTTGAGTCGCTGGGCTTTGTGTGTCCGCCACGACGAGACATTGCGGACTTCCTCTGTGACTTGGGCACGAACCAGCAGGTGCAGTACCAGGTCGACGGGATCTCTTCCCTGTTTGCCAGTGGTACTTCCCGCCACCCTCGGCTTGCGAGCGAGTTCGCTGAGCTCTTCACGCAATCCGCAATCTACAAGGCGATGGAGCAGAACATCGAGGAGCCGTACGACCCCGTGCTGATCAGCGACGCCGTGGCGCACATGGACCCGATCCCGGAGTTCCAACAGTCGTTCTGGGCGAGCACGTGGACGCTCATGAAGCGCCAGACCAAGCTGCAGCTGCGCAACACTGCGTTCCTCAAGGGCCGCGCAATGCTCGTCGTGATCATGGGGCTCGTCTACGGCAGCGTGTTCTACAAGATCGACTTGGCCAACATCCAAGTGGCGATCGGCGTGATCTTCGCGTCGATCCTGTTCCTCGGGCTCGGCCAGTCGTCCATGCTCACGACGTTCTATAACGCGCGCGAGGTGTTTTACAAGCAGCGCGCGGCGAATTTCTACCGCACGTCATCGTACGTGCTCTCGAACTCGGTGAGCCACATCCCGTTCGCGATCCTCGAGAGCCTGATCTTCGGCTCGATGATCTACTGGATGGGCAACTTCGTGCAGGAGGTCGGCGCGTTCATTCTCTTTGAAATGTTCCTCGTGCTCGGCATCCTCGTGTTCCTCGCGTGGTTCTTTCTGCTGGCGGCCGTGGCGCCAAACCTGCACATCGCCAAGCCGCTGGCCATGGTGTCGCTGCTCATCTTCATCCTGTTTGCGGGCTTCGTGGTCACGAAGGAGCAGATCCCCGACTACATGATCTGGCTCTACTGGCTCAACCCGATCGCCTGGACGCTGCGCAGCATGGTCGTCGCGCAGTACCGCCACAGCTCACTCGACAAGTGCGTCTACAACGGTTTTGACTATTGCACCACCTACGGCGGACGCACGATGGGCACGTACTCGCTCGCACTCTTTGACGTGCCCTCGGAGAAAAGCTGGATCGTGTACGGCGCGATCTTCATGGTCGCCGCGTACCTGCTCTTCATGGTTATCGCGTACATCGTGCTCGAGTTCCACCGCTACGAGCGTCCCGAAAACATCTCGCTACCAAAGGAGGCGACGCTGGAAGCCACGGTCGGTGTCAGTCCAGCTACCTCTGGCGATGAAGCCACGACGGAAGATGGTTACGCTCTGGTTACCACGCCCCGCTCGAAGGACGTGGTGCTTCGCGTCGAGAGCGAGCGCGAGCGCAAGATCACGCCGGTGACCGTCGCGTTCCAGGATCTGTGGTACTCGGTCTCGGTGCCTGCTGGTAATGGGCAGCCAGCGCAGTCGCTCGACCTGCTCAAGGGCATCACAGGCTACGCTTTGCCAGGGTCCATGACTGCGCTGATGGGCTCGTCCGGCGCGGGCAAGACTACTTTGATGGACGTGATCGCTGGTCGCAAGACTGGAGGCACGATCAAGGGCAAGATCCTTTTGAATGGCTGGGAAGCCTCGGACTTGGCGGTTCGACGATGCACCGGCTACTGCGAGCAAATGGATATCCACTCGGAAGCCGCGACGTTCCGCGAGGCGCTGACGTTCAGCGCTTTTCTTCGCCAGGGTGCCGACGTGCCGGACAGCCACAAGTATGACTCGGTGAGCGAATCCCTCGAGCTGCTGGGCATGGAGGACATCGCGGATCATATCATCCGCGGCAGCTCCACGGAACAGATGAAGCGCTTGACGATCGGCGTGGAGCTTGCTGCGCAGCCGAGCGTGCTGTTCTTGGACGAACCCACGAGCGGTCTGGATGCGCGGTCGGCCAAGGTGATCATGGACGGCGTGCGCAAAGTGGCAGACTCGGGCCGCACGATTCTCTGCACGATCCACCAGCCGTCGTCCGAGGTGTTCCACCTGTTTGACAGCTTGCTGCTGCTCAAACGCGGTGGTGAGACCGTGTTCTTCGGCGACTTGGGCCACGAAGGCAGCGCGTTGATCAAGTATTTCGAAGCCGTGCCAGGCGTGCCTCGCATCGCGAACGGCTACAACCCTGCGACGTGGATGCTCGAAGTGATCGGCGCCGGTGTGGGTAAGTCAGACGCGGAGAACACTGACGCTGCTGCGGCGATGAACTTTGTCGAGTATTTCGCCGCGAGCGAAAACAAGCGCGTGCTTATCGACGAGAAGCTTCAAGAGCCAGGCCTCTTCCTACCGCTCGAGAGCCTGCAGCCTGTGACGTTCTCGAACAAACGTGCGGCGAGTGAGCTCGTGCAGCTCAAGTTCCTCATGAAGCGCTTCTTCAACATGTACTGGCGCA